>PVIJ01003844.1:0-127643 GCA_004024925.1 Scalopus aquaticus | reverse complement strand
AACCCAGATGTCCAAAAATAGATGATTGGATCCAGAAGATGTGGTACATATACACAATGGAATACTATTCAGCATTCAAAGAAGATAAACACATGCAATTTGCAGCGACATGGATGGAATTAGAGGGAATCATACTCAGTGAAATAAGCCAGAAAGAAAGAGAAAAATATCGAATGGTTTCACTTATAACAGGACTATAGGGAGGCCGGGTGGGAGAGAGACACTCAGCGGTGGAGGGGGGGGAGGGGAGGATAAGGGCACAAAATGGAAGAGAGGAGAATACAGGGGATCATGGACATGGATCACGGGTGAATTGGTGTTGGGCTGCCCAAGGGGAATACAAAATGTAAAAGACATAAATAACAATAAAAAATAAATAAATAAATAAATCTTTAAAATAAATAAATAAATAAATAAATAATCCTGGGCTAGAGTAGGGTCGCGGGAGGCTGAAAAGCAAACCCAGCCCGGCCCCTACAACTCACCCTTCCTCACCGTCACGGTGAGGGTGGCCGTGCTGCTCAGTCCCTGCTGATCTTTCACTGTCAAACGGAAGTGGTGGGCGCCCACCCGAAGACCTGTCACCGTGGCGACAGCTTGATGCACATTTTCCATCTCCACAGCACTGGGGCCCCTAGAAGACAGGAGAGAGCTGAACAGAGGGCAGGGGTGCGATTCTCATTGTGGCAGATACTGACGAGTATCCTTCTACCTCATTCTTTTTATGGTTACAGTCCATAGTATTGAGAGAAATCTAAGATAACATGTGTTGATTTAATCACACATATAGTATTTATATAGTGAGGAAAAATCTCATCTTCACCTTCTCCAAGCACATGAGACCCTTCGGCCCCCCCAAAACACTCACACGGGGTTTGCTTGCTATACACCACTGTTTAGGGAGAGGAAAGCCAAGGCACACCAGCATTCACCCGCGGAAACAAAGGCTAACAGTAGGAAGAGACGGTGGTGAGGGGAATCAGCACCTATATCTGAGGGTTGGCCATCACCCCAGTTTCTCCACTGGGGCTTGGACTTATTCCCAGACCCGCTTTCTATCTCGGCCACACCAAGAGTGTTGGGGGCCCTCTCCAGGTTGGTTGTGACTTTGATGGGCTTGAGATTATAGCCAGTCCTATGAGAGAAGAGGAGGATGTTTCTTGTAGAAAAATGTCCTGAATGCAACTGTCCCCGTGGCAAAAGAGAAAAAGGCATGCACGCGTGCACACGCATCCACATGATCGGCTCCACACACACACAGATAGGTTCTTCCCAAGCCTGAGCCCCACTGCCCCCCACTTCCTCCTGGGCTCAGATCCCTAAGGATGATCCTGCCTGATCACGGCCTGCCAACTGGCAAAGAACTGCTAGCGGGGCAGGACTTCTGGGTCAGAACAGGGGCCTCTACTGCCCCAGGAGGCCAGGGGGGTAGGGGGGCTTGAGGTGTTGCTTAGAACCTGAACCCTAAGGTGACTTTCCTCATCTCTATTCCTTAGTTCAGTAAAGAATCATAAGCTAAAGTCTATTTCAGATAGAATCTTTTGGATTCCTGGGGGCCTTAGAAACTCCTCCCATTTCTTCTTTCAATCAAGTAATTGAATTCCTCACCTACCTTAGGGAGAACACGCAGAAGGAGGGAATGTGAAAGATCTGATTTCCTAAATGGAATTACAGAACGGTCATTAAGATTGTGCGCTTTGTGTTGGACAGACCCAGCTCTTTCTTTTTACTAGATGGGCAAACGTAGGCAGTGAGACTCACTAGTCTTCACCAGCCTCAGTTTCTTCAACTTTCAAGTGGGATTATTATTATTTACCTCTTAACAACGGCATAGCATTTCATGAGATTAAAGCTTGAAAGGCGCAGAAAATGTTAAGTGATGTAGGTGTCCCCTTAAACTCTGCCCTGCTGTGTCTACTGTCACTGCAGATGATTTGAGTGAGTGGACAGGAGGCCTCACCCAGGTTTCCCTGCCTGGGTCTTCTGTCCTAAGTTGACCTCACAGCAGACAGCCTGCCCACCCACCTGGCTCCCACCTCCCTCACTGCTGAGAAATGTCTATCTTGTCCATCTGCATTTAATAGGTTCCTCGATCAGCAGTACCCTGCCGTGTCTAGAAACAAGCCTACATCTTTCAACACCCCTTGAGCAGATTATTTAAAGGAGCCGTTACAGAGAAGGGGTGGGAGGAGCAGTCAGCCACTGCACGAAGCCAGCAGCTTGGGGACAAGATGGCGCACCTGACATGCTCCCAGCAGTAGAAAACGATGCCATGGTCATCGCTGCTCTGGCTCCCGTCCAGGCTGGTGCTTTCCACAGGGAAGAACAGCTCCTGATCAGGGCCGGCCACTGCCACTGGGGGCCTGTTGCTTTCTGGAATGGCAGAGATGGCACGTGAAGCTGTTCCCTTTGCATTGAGTCTGCAATCCCCTGACTTCTTTTTTTCTTTTTTTTTTAAAAAGATGATTTATTTATGCATACAAGAACTGGGGTATAGGCCAGAAGCGTGGGGAAGTGAGAGGATTCACCAGAGTGGGGCACAGAACAGGTGGATCGACTGAAGTGCACTGCTGAGGGGAGCAGCGGGCGAGGCAGGAGAGGTCTGCTGCACCATGTGGGAAGCTCCCTGGCCAGGGATCGAATTCATGCTGCAGTGGCTGCGGATAGCTTCATAGTGCTGAGACTTACCCCTTGCGGCACCAGGGAGGCCCCCCTGATTTCTTGATTTAAGCAAATGACTTGTATTCAGATCTGGCAACTATTAAGGCTTGCAGGGTCCTTGGGGAATCTGAGGCACAACACTGGTCTCCTAGCTGACCTGGGAGTTTAATATCCCGAGTGTGAGAGTGGATTGACAGATAACAAGGAATACTGTCCCCTGACATATACATTTTTGGTGTCTTTAAAAGACCTTGAAAGTTGTGGAGTCAAGGGAGAAGGAAGGGGAAGAAGGACAGGAGGAGGGGGATGGGGAAAGAGGTAGAGGCAGGGAAGAAGGAGGCAGGGAAGGAGGAAGAACGGGAGGGAGGGAAGGAGAGAGGGAGAGAAAGAAGGAAAGAAGTAAATTGGAATCAATGTGAAGAGACTTCCTTTGTCATGTGGGAACCACTTTCTTTGGGGCTGGCTTTCTTTTCAATGCCTGGTAAATAATGAATGCTCAAAATATTGAACAAAATGCTGGACAAAAGTAAAACATAAAAAGTATCACTGGGGGCCTCCCTAGTGGTGCAACAGGTTGAGCCCAGCGCTGTGGAGCTGTGGGCAGCTGTGGTGCGAGTTCAAAGCCCGGCCAGAGAGAATCCCACATGGCGCAGCAGACCTCTCCTGCCTGCCCGCTGCTCCCCTCAGCAGTATAGTTTGGTGGATCTGCCTGTTCTGCTCTCTACTCTGTCTCTGGGGAACCCTCTCACCACCCCAACCCCCCCCCCCCACACACACACACATACACACACACACACACACACACACACACACACCTCTAGCCTACACCCCAGCTTGTATGCATAAATAAATAAATCTTAAAAAAAAAGTTATGGAGTCAATATCCAGGCAGCCATTACTCCATGTCTGTACCAGGTCACCTCACCATCCTGCTCAATAAAGTTCAGTGGTTTCCCAGGGCCCTGAGGATAAAACACCTACTTGACCACATATTTAAAAGGTCTGCGATACTGGAGCCCTTGATTCTCCCCAGATCATCTGCTATGCTTCTCATCCCTGCCCCTCACGTCCCACATCGTCTCTTCTTTCTCTCTCAGTCACACTTTTCATTCTTTGAGTTCCGGGTCTCTTTCTCATCCCATGGCCTCACACATACTGTTCACAGCACCTGAGAACCCTTTTTCACTTGGCTCACTGCAACTCGAGTTCAGGCCGGTGCCCTTTCTCCCGCTCCCATAGCGCCTGGTCCTTCCCTAGAAAAGCAGGGACTATGTGGTTTTGTGTGTCATCTCCCCTAAGCCCCAAGAGCAGAGATCAAGTCTACCCCCAGAGTCTAAAAGCATTTATTACATATTAGCTAAGAAAATAAATGTGTTGTCTTGGCAACTTAATGTGTTCTCAGTTGCCGGGACACTGGACAGTTTCTGGAACTAGACTCTTCTAGAAATGTTCTAAAGCAAAAACCAATGTCAAGCAAAGTCTAACTAACCTCAGGGTAATTTACATCTAGGGGAAGGCAGAGTCTTAGGTCGGCATGAAAACATAGTGGACCATGAGTTGACACTGGAGGCCACTCCCCAAGTCTGGTTGCAAGCCCCCCAAGTTTCAGGCCACACAAATGACCAGCCTCTGCGGCAGGGTGAGGCTCAGGTGGGACTGTCTCCATGACAACGGGGCCAACAAGTGGCTCTGAGAATTGCTCTCATTTCCCCTTTATGTGCTTTAGAGACACAGTCAAGGCCAGATTCAGAACCACAAAATAACATTAGCTGTCTATCAAGATTCAGCTCCCGCAGCTCCAATTCCCTGAATGAGCAAAGAGTGAGAGAATTTGCCACCACTTGTGGCCTGCCAGAAGTGCAGAAGCCCAGGTGTCTCTTCTGCTTTCACCTCTGGGGCCTTTTCCATTTCACCTACCAGGTTGAACCATCACAGTAACCAGAGAAGTGGACTGTTGCCTCGAAGAATCTGCCACCATCAGCTGAAACGAATACTTGCCTTCCTGCATGGCAGACACGTGGAGGTAAGGTGTCTCCACTCCCTAAGGAACAGCAAATACAAAGATGAAAAAGAAAAGAAATAATAATTAAAAGTACAAGTGAAAATAGTAGAGTGAACAACAAATGATTTTACTTAATCTGGAGCTTTTCAAAAGGAAATGTGTCACCAGGACACAGCTCAATGTGTATCTTCCTAGGCATACCCCTCAACCCTAGGCACACTCAGCTTCTCACTGTCCACGCTAGAGAGATGCAGCCTGCTCAAGGAGACTCACACAAAGTGGACAACTGAAGCATTGCCTCTCACAGATCACAATGGAAACAATTTAATGGTTCGTCAACAGGGCAAGAGCCAGATCTACTACCACTCACTGAATTGCTAATTTAAAAGTTTAAATGCTAATTTAAAGTGAATGCTAATTTCCTAATAAAAGTGAAATGCTAATTTAAAAGTTGAAAAGAGGGCCTCCCCGGTGGCGCAGCGGTTGAGCGCTGCGCTGTGGAGCTGTCGGCAGCAGCGACGCGAGTTCGACGCCCGGCCAGGGAGAATCCCACATGGTGGGGCAGACCTCTCCTGCCTTGCCCGCTGCTCCCCTCAGCAGTGTATTTCTGATCTGCCTGTTCTGCTACCCGCTCTGTCTCTGGTGAACCCTCTCGCCGCCCCATGCCTCTGGCCTGTACCCCAGCTTGTATGTAAAAAAAAGGTAAATAAATAAATAAAAAAATAAAAGTTGAAAAGAATGAAGCAGGTTCATAAATAATAAAAGATATATTACTAAGCAGTATGTGGGAAAATGGCATCTAGTGTGAAAGATCGTGCTACATGAATACAAACATATGCAGACACATAGAAGACAGCCAGAAAATACAATATGGGTAAAAGTAATTTTCTTCAGTGAGGGACTGGGTTGAGGTCAAGTTGTATTTTCACTTTATCAGAATTTATTTGAACTTTGTTTTTAACCACAAAAGCAATTTATTTATTATTTTTATAATTAAAAATCATTTTTAAATTCTAAGGTTATATAATTTGTCACTAAGACATGTTTTTTACTAATTTTTAACTGAAGTAATTTTGGGGTACTCCCATCAAGTATTACCACCATACTGTACCCACCACCAGCTCACCCATATTCCATCCCCATAGACCACTGTGCTTCCTTCCCTCTTTGCTCTAATCCTTTCCCTTCCCCCCCCCCTTGGTGTTTCAGCTCTGTAGTCAGTTATCAAGGGTTAGATTTTTAGCTTGTCTTTATCTGACTATTAATTTAGTTACTTTATATTACACATATTAGTGACATCATTGGTTATTTATCTTTCTCCTTCTTATTTTTCTTAGCATTATCCTTTCAAGAGCCATCCATGTTGCCCTGAATGGCATAAGTTTATCCTTTTTGATTGCTGAGTAATATTCCATTGTGTATATATGCACCACATCTTCTTGATCCACTGGTCAGTAATGGGACACATAGGTTATTTCTATAGTTTAGTCATAGCAAACAGCACTACAATAAACATGGGAGTGCAAGTTGGCTTTTGAATTAGTGTTTTTTATTTTTGGATAGATTCCTAGGAGTGGAATTACTGGGTCATATGGGAAATCCATTTTTAATGTTTTGTGGCACCTCCATACTGTTTTCTTTCTGGTTTTTTTTTTAAAGATTATTTTACTTTTGCATACAAGCTGGGATGCAGGCCAGAGGTGAGAGGGTTCACCAGAGACAGAGTGGGGAGCAGAACAGGCAGATCAGAAATACACTGCTGAGGGGAGCAACGGGCGAGGCAGGAGAGGTCTGCTGTGCCATGTGGGAATCTCCTTGGTCGAGCATCGAACTTGCGCAGTAGCCACCGACAGCTCCACAGCACTGCGCTTAACATGTTATGTCACCAGGGAGGCCCACCATACTGTTTTTCATAAGGGCTGGACCTGTTTGTATTCCTACTAGCAGTGGAGGAGGGTTCCCTTTTCTCCACATCCTCACCAGCACTTATTGTCTTTAGTCTTTTTGACATGAGCCAGTCTCACAGGTGTGAAATGGCATTTCATCGTGGTCTTAATTTACGTTTCTCTAAAAATATGTGATTGTGAATGTTTTTCATGTGCCTGCTGGCCACTTTAATGTCAATAAGACATGTTTTCAGTTGAGTACACAACAGCTACAATTCTTGTTCTGGGCTGTTGCTGCCTTTTCTAAAATTATTGGTTCTGTGTTACTGTTGATAAGCTTTCCAATTATTGCCCACGTTTGAAGTTCATGGTTCAGGAAAAGGATTTTTAATATTAAATACTGTAATTATTTACTTTTACAGATTCCATGCTTATCTAAAGAAAAAGGTACTTGTGTGTGTTTGTTAATGGTTTGAATGGAAAATTGAAACAAAACCAAAAGAAAGTCAGTTTAGTTATCACAAGGGAACATCTAAAATTTGAAATGCATACTTTGAAGAGCCTTTTAAAAAATGCTTTTCCTTAGTTTGACTAAACAGAGCTAAGTACTTTTCTCTGAAAAGATCTACAGAGAAAGTACAATTTCCTAGTACTCTTCTCAAAATTAATATGATTATATGAATACTTATGAACACAATAAAAGCCAATGTTGTAGCAAATGGCTCTGAACAGAATAATGTATTTCCCTGAATGCTCCTCAAGTAACCATATGTTTATCTAATTGATTTCAACAGCTTTTCCCCCAGAAAGGACCAATCTCAGCAGGGTACCTTGCACAAATTTTTTTGACTAATATAAAACAGTCTGGTTTACATAGCCCATCCTTGTGATTGTCCCTCTTAATAAAAAAGCATGCCCCCCCTTTGACATATTAACCAATCCATCATAAGGTACTAATATCGGTACTTTGGGGATATTGGGTTGTCTATGGGGAGAGGGAGGGAGGAGTTTCTGCAGCAGATGGGCAAGTGTGGAGAGAATTGGGTAGCTCTGTGACCCAGGACTCAGTGACTTCCTTCGGAAACCATGTTGAGTTCTAGGGGTGAATTCTGGAGAACTAACTTTGAGCAGATAATTCTCTATAATTAAAGCAAAGGAAATTTGGAAATTGTTTTTTAACCAAGGTAAATGCTCTTTGGCACTCGAACCCCTCTGAACCAGAATTTTTTCCCCATTAATCTCTCAAATAATAACATCAAAAATAGAAGCTAATTATTAAGAAAAGTAAATAGTTTAAGCCATCACCAAAAGGATAAGCAAACCACACACACACACACACACACACACACACACACACACACACACACACACACAGAGAGAGAGAGAGAGAGAGATCAAAAGTTTGAAGGTTATAGCTTTAGACAAATCTACTTAAAAGACTTGAAAAAATCAAAAGGTAGATATAAAAAATGTTTAAAAGTGATCATGGGATCCAGAAATGATAACACAGAATTTCTAAAAATAAGAAAAACAAAAAAGGGAGAAATTACTGGTTAGGAGGTTTAGGTTAGATTATTTCTAAGGTTTCTCCTAGAACTAAAATAATATTTCTCTAGCAAGTATTGGGTCAGACTTTTCCCAAATGAACTTCAAGTTGAAGCTGTCAACATAGGGTGATTTAGTTGTGCACTTAGACTGTACACCAGACTAGGTGAGGGAAAGTGATATAAACTTGGCAGATTTGTGAGTTTAGGTGCTCTTCTAATAGCTGTAATCAAATATTGTTGATATTTGAAATATTGTTGATATTGTTGATATTTGATAATATCAAAAAGTTGATAATCAAATATTATCAAACATATTTTCTGGATTTAACTGCTCTCCCTCTATCCCTACTAACACTGGATGAATGGATGGATTAGATAGATAGGCAGAGGGACGGATTGATAGATGGATGAATTAATAGATGGAGGGCCTCCCTGGTGGTGCAACAGGTTAAGTCTCAGCCTATAAAACTATCCACAGCCACTGCAGTGAGATTTCGATCCCTGGCCCGGGAGATTCCCACATGGCGCAGCAGACCTCTCCTGCCTTGCCCACTGCTCCCTTCAGCAGTGTACTTCAATAGATCTGCCTGTTCTGCTCCCCGCTCTGTCTCTGGTGAATCCTCTCTCTCACCACCTCCCACCTCTGGCCTATACCCCACTTCTTGTATGCATAAAAAAATAAATCTTTAAAAAAACAGACGGATGGCTGGACGGGTGGATATATAGACAGAAAGATAGACAGACACATAGACAGAAAGACAGACAAATTAAATCTGAAAGCAGGATGAAGAACTTGCCTGCATAACCACCTCTTTGTTCTCACTCCCGGGGCCCAGAGACCACTCATAGAGGACAATCTGGTGGTCATCACTGCTCTGGTTTCCATTCAAAGTGATGGAGTTTTGGGGCAAAGTTATGGTCTGATTTGGTCCTGCATTGGCTACCGGGGGCTGATCAACAGCACTGTTGACTCTGAGGACTGCAATTGTAGAGTTAGTGGCTCCATCCGGGTCTGTAACAGTCAACCTACAAGAAGGAAGGGAACTCATTACACAGCAGAAATATGCCCAGTGGTAAGCTGTCAATTTTATTTTATTGTTGTTAGTAATAGTCACATGAGGCAGTATTATCTTAAGTAGGTTTCTGAATAATCTTTGAGATGTTGAATGAAGAAACCATCTTCAGCCAACACAGAGCCTCTTTCTAATAATTGGCACTAAGAATGTCTCTGGTTTAAGTCCTGCTCTCAGGTCTGAACATGTACAGATGGCAAATCACTTATGAAGTTTCAACTATTTAGGAGTTTTTTATTCTTTTCTAGAGGACTTCATATAAATATGTTTGCAGGACTCGCCTGTTTGTAGGTAAGATTATTTCTAGGATTTCTAGTGCTAAGGATTAAGCACTTTCAAATATAAGTGGACACTTCACCCACACAGACAAACCACAAAGAGACCTGCACTGACCCTCCTCTAGTAAATTCTTGCCTGATGTGGTCATTGGATCAGCAAAATAAAGTCACTCCATCCTCCTGGGGCAAAGATGTTAGTCTGGAGAAGAATGCTAAACATGTATAAACAGGAATATAAGAATGAAGCTACAAAAAGACCACAAGCTTATTGGTAGGGACGAAAACACCATGCGATATCCTCTGGGCTTCCTTCCACACCATTCCCACATACTCCACACAACCGAGACCCAAACTGCAGTTCTGACTCTCATAGCAAACTGAACACTAAGGTCCTTCTTCCTCAACCAGGCAGAGCCAGGACACATTCTGGGCCTATAAAAGAATTTCTTCCTGGTAAAATACAAACAGCAGCAATAACATGCCACATCAGACAGTATGGAGTAGTTAAATAAAATGAAATCAAAAGCACCTTATATAGTGGCATTTTACTATATATGAATTCTAGCCTAATAAAATAAAGCACTAGAGAAAGACTTCTAATAAAAACCTCTTTGAAATACCTTTAGACTTTTATATCATAAAGTTCCCATAAAAGTACTCTAGCAAAATCCTCAGATAATGAGTAAACAATAATTTGGCAACATGTAACAAAATGTCTTAAAAACATACGTGCTTCTGACCCAGAAATTTTCCTTGTATTCCAAAATTTAGCTATAAGATATTTACCCATACATTGAATAATGGAACTAAATTAATAAACTATAATATATCAAGACAGCATCAAACATGACATGGCAGAACAGTTACTGGCATGAATATTCTCAGTAAGTGCGAAATCGGAAAGCATGCACATATGAAAACTTGACAGAAAAGATATGTTCTTGCAGACTGGAAAAGAGTAAGTTAGACAATAAGTAACACTAGGACAATTATTGATTATCCAAACGGGAAAAATAAAATTATATTTAACCACAGTAGTTACAAATCAATTCCACATGGATAAAAATTTAATTGTAAAAGGCAAAACAAAATTTAGAGTACATGGTAGCTTGCAAAACCGCCTACACATTTTGATCAAAGCAGAAAACAATTATTTTAAATGTATTATTGTGTAATAAAACACCATGAACATAAATACCTAACAGCTGAGGGCATTTCTAAATAGTGGGATTATGAGAGCTACTTAATCTTCTTCTATCTGATGAAACATATATTCTGGTTTTTATTTTTATGGTTAATATGCATCATGAGAGGGTGGGAAATCAATAGGTTATAAAGGCAGAACACTGCTGAATGGGATCAGTGCCTCATAAAAGAGACCCCAGAGAGGTCCTTTGACCCTTCCACCAGGTAAACACACAGGAGAAAATGCCATCTAGGAACACTAGTGAGCCCTCGCCAGACACGAGTCTTCAGATACCTTGATCTTGGACTTCTAACCCCAGAACTATGATAAATAAATTTCCGTCATTTATAAGCCACCCAGTCAATGACATTTTTGTTATAGCAACCCAAATATTAAGACAGTGTGTAAGTGTCTGTTTGAGTCCTTACAATCAGTTCTTTTGGGTATATACCTAGAAGTGAAATTGCAGGTATGGTAATTCAGTGTTTAATTTTTTTTAAGGATTTATTTATGTATACATACAAGCTGGGATACAGGCCAGAGGCGTGGGGTGGCGAGAGGGTTCACCAGAGACAGAGTGGGGAACAGAACAGGCAGATCAGAAATACACTGCCGAGGGGAGCAGCGGGCGAGGCAGGAGAGGTCTGCTGCGCCATGTGGGACTCTCCCCGGCTGCGCATCGAGCTCGCATCGCGCGCGCTGCCGACAGCTCCACAGCGCAGCGCGCTCATCCGCTGCACCACCAGGGAGGCCCAGAATTGCCAAACTGTTTTCCGCAGCGGCTGCACCATTTTATATTCTTACCAGCAATGCACAAGTATTCCCATTTCTCCATATCCTTGCCAACACTTGTTATTTCTCATTTCTTGAACTAACAACATCTTAATGAACACAAAATGATGAAATGGAGTGTATTCATTTTTAAACTAAAATTTCAAATAAACCCAAACAGAAACTTCTACAACACTTGTGAAAATCTCTGTGAACCTTTCAGTCAAATATGAATCCAGTGAATGCTTGAGTTTCTTAGCCAGGCCAGACTCAAGAGGATTCATAAATATACATTTATGTGTTGCTTCTCTGAAATCATCAGATCCCTAAAAGGGCATCTGCGACCTTAAACATATAATATTCCAAAATGTGTGGAATATAGCTAAGCAGTACTTAGAGAAAATTTTATCTTTAAAAGCTATTTAACCTTTTAGGAAGCTCTAATGTGAGTAACCTCAGATTCTACTCTAGGAAGTAAAAAGAAGAACAAAGTAAATCAAAATGTTCAACATTATCTAAAATATATCATGGATAATTTTCTTTAAATAAAATATTGAATGACCAATTAAAAAAAGAAAGAAAAAAGAATTACAACAGATTCTACAAACATTGAAAGGAAAACATGAAAATACTAGAAACAATTTCATGCCAACAAATTTGACAATTTAGATGGACACATGTCTTTCAAAATTTAATTTACAGAAAACTGACACAAGAAAAAACTTGAATAGCCATACATCTATCAAAGAAATTGAATTCAGGGCCTCCCTGGTGGCGCAGCGGTTGGGCGCTGCGCTGTGGAGCTGTCGGCAGCGCGCGATGCGAGCTCGAAGCCCAGCCGGGGAGAGTCCCACATGGCGTGGCAGACCTCTCCTGTCTCGCCTGCTGCTCCCCTCAGCAGTGTATTTCTGATCTGCCTGTTCTGCTCCCCACTCTGTCTCTGGTGTACCCTGTCACCGCCCCACACCTCTGGCCTGTACCCCAGCTTGTATGTATAAATAAATAAATCTTTAAAAAAAAAAAAAGAAACTGAATTGGTTGACAGAAAGAGAACTCCAGGCTCAGATGATTTTACCAGTTAACTCTACCAAAATTCAAAGATTTATTCACAGATGTTTCAGAGAATAGACCCAACTTGTTTTATTAGACCTATATAACCCTCATAGCAAAACTCTTATTAAAACATGGAGGAAGGGGTAGAGGAAGAGTCATAAACCAATAATTTTCATAAAAATAAACAAAAAATCCTTTCCAAAATATTATCAAATTGAATCCAATACTGCATACAAAGAATATCATGACCAAATAGGATTTATCACATGATTCAAGGTTAATTTAATAAAAATTCCATACAATATCTAAAAATAATTCAAAATAAATCATAGATCTAAATTAGCCTATAACTATAAAGCTTCTAGAAAAAAATAGGAGAAAATCTTTGTAATCTTGGAATAGGCAAAGGTTACTCAGATACAACATAAGAAACATGAAAAAGATATAAAAGAAAACATGGATAAAGAACTTTCGTTCTTCGAAAAATACCATGAAAAAAACCAAAAGGCAAGTCACATACTATGAGGTAATATCCACAACACATATATCAATTAAAGAACTTGTTTCAGAACCCAGAAACAACTAAATAAGATAACAAAAATGCAAGTGTTCAAATACAAAAATGATCTGGATATTTCAAAGAAGAACTTATATAAATGACAAACACCTGAAAATACGCTTCATATCATTAGACATGAGGAATAGTGAAATTAAAACCATAATGAAGGGCCTCCCTGGTGGTGCAAGGCGTTAAGTCTCAGCACTGTGAAGTTATCCACAGCCACTAAAGCTCGAGTCGAACACCGGCCAGGGGGCTTCCCACATGGCGCAACAGACCTCTCCTGCCTCGCCCGCTGCTCCCCTCAGCAGTGTACTTCAGTCGATCTGCCTGTTCTGCTCCCCACTCTGTCTCTGGTGAATCCTCTCACCACCAACCCCCACACCCCAGCGCTTGCATGCATGAATAAATAAATAAATCTTTAAAAAATATAATGAAACACTACCACCCAACAAATTAGTTAAAAACTGAGTATACCAATGTCAGTGAGGATATGGAGATTGGAACTCTCATGCACTGAAGATAAGAATATAACTGGCATATTCCACTTTGGGAAAGACTTTAGCAATTTCTTAAAATGTTAAACATAAACTCACCATAGGACCTAGCCTTCCAACTTCTGGGCATTTAGCCTAGAAAATTGAAAATATATGCCCACACAAAGACACGTATACAAATGTTCTGGCAGTTTTATTTGTAATACTTCAAAGTATACATGAGCCAAATGTCCATACTAGATGAAAGGATAGAATGTGATATATCTATACAGTGGCTAGTACTCAGTCATAAAAAGGAACAAACTTTTGATATAGACAGTAACAAGGATGAATGTTAAAAACCTTTGCTGAATGAAAGAACTCTGGAAAAAAAAAGAGTACACACTTTACAATTCCATTTAAATGAAATTCTAGAAAGTGCACAATAATTTTAAGTGACAGAAAGTAGTTCAGTGGTTGCCTAAGAACAGGAATGGCAGAAATGAACTGGGAAGGGGCATGACAAAAGGTGGAGGGAGGGTGATGGAAATACTTATTTTTTTACTTGCGATGATGGCCTCAGAGATGTCAAAACTCACAAACTTCTATATCTTACATATATAGTTTATTATGCTTCAGTTTTACCTTTAAAAGCTTTAAAATGATCAAGAAACTATCCTACAACTCTGCCTCACTTTGACTCTCAAAACACAAATATTCTTTTAAAGATTTTTTTTTATTTTATTTTATTTATACATACAAGCTGGGGTACAGGCCAGAGGCATGGGGCGGCGAGAGGGTTCACCAGAGACAGAGTGGGGAGCAGAACAGGCAGATCAGAAGTACACTGCTGAGGGGAGCAGCGGGCGAGGTAGGAGAGGTCTGCCGCACCATGTGGGATTCTCCCCGGCCGGGTGTCGAACTCGCGTCGCCGCTGCCGACAGCTCCACAGCACAGTGCTCAACCACTGCGCCACCGGGGAGGCCCCACAAATATTCTTTTAATTAACTCAGCACAGTCAAAAGATACCATCCCCATCAGTCTGACAACCAAGACCAAATGTGTCCCATAAGCATGTTCTTATAATTCATATTAATTGATGAATTAATGTCTAAAGTGGCTGCCAACATAACCGCCCCCCCCCCAAGAAAACCAAATCTGCCTTGCGTCTCAAACAAAATGAAAAGCAGCACAGAATTACATAGGCATCAGCTTAAGGAAATAGTCAAAATATAAGTAGTAGAAAGCACAATGAAGGAGGGGAACCCACTTACCTGAAAGTGTAGTTACCAGGAACAAGGTCAGACAAATGTAATACAGGGGAATCAGCTGAGAACTTCCCTCTGATGGGCCCGTTAATTTCTTCCCAGTGGTAACTCACTATCTGAGTGTCATCTGTACTTTCTAGGAAGATTAAAAAATTAATGAGAACTGAAATGAAATGCAAGAATGTGCAAATGTAATGTTTGTATTTTATATTATTGCATGTTTAAACTTGCTTTTATATGAAATTATAGAACGGCACAGACTCTAATGGAAGGAGGATATCTTTTCTCCTTCTCTAACCACCATCAGTAGTTTTCTCCTGGATTTCCACCAGATTTGAGTGAGGTTGTTCCCACTCAGTTGTGAATTTAAAAAGCACAGCACCGCAACCAGCGCTTTTGTTTTCTTTAAAACAGGAGTCAGCCAAGTGGGGCACATTGCCATGCTACTTCTCACCTCAACTACAGCATATGATAGCCCACTGATAATTATGAGTAGGTATTTGAACTGACAGAGGCAGACAATGCAAAAGATGTTTATAATTTATAAAACACCTTTTATTATCTTAATCATTAAGGTGTTAATCCAGAAGAAAGCATTAGTACCCTGTAAAAATGTCCCATTTCTATTTTAAAAGAGAGCAACAAAATGTTCTCTACAGAATCACAGAAACTTAGACCTGGAAGGAAGTTAGTTTCCTCTAATTCATTTAAGGAAAGAACAGCGCATGGCGCAGATTAATAATCCTACACCATTTCCTGCAGCCAAGCCAAACGGAATCGAAATGCAATGCGTTTTCTCATATAAATATTTTTACTTACTTACTTTAAAATAGCTTTATTTAAAAAATGCATTATTTTCGTGTTGTTAAGGGGGAAATGTGGACATGTTTGAATAGATGCAAATTATTATGTTAATGTGATCTCTGTATATCTAGAGTCTTGCACAATAGAGCAGCATTAGTGGCTTTCAGGTTCTCTACTCCCAACAACTGAGGCAAATGTTCTTCACTCTCCAGGATTTGCTATTAGCTTGGTGACTGAATGCATATAAATCTAAAGACCAGTTATACTGTTATTGTTGAACATATTTTGTCAGATATCATATATGACATGATATCCATCCAGGATGGATATACATACATAGGATGGAAATACATCCATTCCCCTCCTTCATTGTGCTTTCCACTACTTATATTTTGACTATTTCCTCAAACTGATGCCCATATAACTCTGTGCTGCTTTTCATTTTGTTTGAGAGGCAAGGTAGATTTGGTTTTCTTGGGGGGTATAGGTTGGCAGCCACTTTAGACACTAATTCATCAATTAATATGAATTATAAGAACCAGCTTATGGGACACATTTGGTCTTGGTTGTCAGACTAGGAAGGGGATATCATATATGTATATCCACCCTATATATATCCTATATATAATATATATGCTATATAGTAACATAGTATCAGAAACAGAATAGGATTTCAGTGGATGCTCATTGCAGGGACACCTGTAGTTGTACCGGGGCCCCTTCCACATCCAGATGGAGTGGGATTTTAATTAACAAAAAAAAATTAACAAAAGACTCTCATTCTCACAGAAGGCAACCCTTCTAATATCTGTTAGAAGTGATTGTCAGGCCTACTGGGAAGGAGGACAGAGGGGACAGCCATTGTTGGAGCAGAAGAGGAATGAAGCCACTGCGGTAGACACTGCTCCTGGGCTCTCTTTTTTTCTATCATGTGCAGGCTCCTCTCTGCTCAGCCGACACTGGCAGGATAGACAATATCATCCTGAGGCAGCTTTGGTGACGCAGGCGGGGGCAGGGGAGGGGAGGGGAACATGGGCCCAGGAGGCCTGGACTGTGGAGAGCTGGGCCCACACCTTGGAGCCAAGGGTTTGTGTCTTATCAGTTCTCATTCTGTCTCTTTCTCTCCCTCTCCCCTTCATTCTCGCCCTCTTTCCTGCTGTCTCTGCTTCCTCTCTCTTCCTCCCTGTCTTCACCTACTCTCCTTCCCTCCCTCCTTCTGCGAATTCCATCCATAAATCCTTTTATTAAATGCCATTTTAATTCTCAAAAAGAGGTGACTTTTCAACTTCTCCTCACATTCACTACCCCAAAAGGCGATTGTTTAATAACTACTTTAATCCCAAATCTAAAAGTCAAGCCTTAGAAAACTTTTCTCTAGACAAATGAGACATAAGTGAAGGGAGAGTGAGCCTGAGATAGAAAAGCGTGATGGAAGAACTGAAGACCTTTAAGGACAAGGCTCAAGGGGGAGCTGCTCCTCTACCTGTGTGCAAGTCCCCAAGTCCTTCCCACTGTGACAGAGAGCACCCAATAACCCTCAAGAGGGGAGGGGCAAAACACCCTTGAAGAACCACTGGATACACACGGCTGCCGTCGATGCGGGCTGACGTCAAAGGCAGAGTGAGCTCCTGTCTCTGGGGAGAAGCAACTGCCCTGGGTGGCAGGTTGGCTCTTCTGGCTGTGACAGAAAAAAGGGACACTGGTGAGCCCACTTTTCATGGGTGCATGTCATCACCCATAAAATCATCTACTTTTTAAAAATGGGTGAAAATCATCTTGGCCAGCTGGCATTTATCCCACAGTCCTCAACTATGGAGACGGCTTTCTAAAGTCTTGGACCAGCAAGAGGGTGGTCCTCAGGGAAGGGGCGTGTCCCAGGTTCCCTGCCCTACCCAAGGGAGGGTAGAGCTGAGCAGGGGAGATAAGAAGATAGAGAGGAGAGAGAGGAAGGAAGGGAGCAGGATGGAGGCCAGCAGAGGCCCAAGGAGCAGAGAGACATGTGAAGCAGCTGCACTGGCCTGGACAGGTTGAGACAGATGTGGGTGAGAGACCCGTGGGGAGGTGGCAATGGCAATGTTGATCTTGGTTTTGATTTTGCTCTTTAACGCCCCAGAATTGTCTGGCTGTTTCTGACCCTCTCCTATGGGTCCCTGCCGAAAGGTGCTTTAGACTGTGGCAGGCTTTCGGGCCTTGCCTTGGGCCAATCCCATTTGGGTGCACTTTTGCCCACGAGGTGATGGGTAACTCTGGGTGCTTAGTTTAGAAACTATATTCTTTGTCATTTCTGTATTATCACACTAACTGTATTAAAGTTTCTTTTCCACTTAAGGTTTTATATGTTTTGTCCTGATGCGGAGGATGGCAGAACCTATTTAGGACAGGCAGACTTGGGGGTTCTGGGGTGCCCCTCTCCCTGTCCTGTAACAGACATTCCTATACATCTTCAGAACTGGCCTATGGGTTTGCCTCCTTCCCTTGTGTGTAAGCCTGGGCTCTAGGAGCACAATCAAGAAAACAATCAAGGGATGAGTCAGAGAATGAAACTTCAGAAAAGGAGCAACGAGTGTGGTGCCAGCTCACATGATCAAGTGGCTCAAATCTGTCACTGAAGGCACCCCCCACACCCCATGTTTTAGCTATAACAATAATCATACAACTGTGCAAGAGGTGGAGCTGTCAGCCCCATAGGGAAAGGTGGAGTTGGCACAGAGGTGGTACCTCAATTGTGCAGCCTGTGCCCACAGCCCCCCTGAGGCGGGGTTGGAGGCGCAATGTCAGCCCATGTTCGGCTGACTGAGCCAGGGCTATGCCCCCCTGGCTGGAGGCCACCTGCTTCTTACTTGACGAGTGCAGTGACCTATAGGCAGGTAGTGACTTGAATGCCCTTGGCAGACATTTTCTCCTGACTCCTCAGTGGCAAGTATTTGAAATGTCCCTTCATCTAAGGTACAGCCGAGTCGAGGGAATGGATGAGAAGAGTATATGCAGCAGCTGGCACAGAGAAGGCTAAGGGACAATTATCTACAACTCAGGAACAGCAAGCAATGGCCTTGTAACCTTGAACAGCCGTGCCAAGTGAGTACTTCAGATTTAGACAGAAAGCTGGCAAAAAAAACAACCCTTTTATATTTTCTCTACAATAACACCTAAGGGTCAAAATTAATAACATATTACCACGTCATTCAGGCAACAAGATGAGAAACACCCGTACAGGGGAGGCCATTCCTTCCGACAGGCTTACCTGGCCTCACAGTGACATTAACAAATCCTTCTCCAAAGGCATTTTCACTAGAAACCACTACTTTGAAGGCATAAAGTCCTACTGACAACTGCAAGGAAAGAAAAGTTACACAGGTTAACACACAAGACACATGAATGGTCTATTGCCTAGAAAAGCCTTAAATAGGGGCCTTCCTGGTGGCGCAGCGGTTAAGCGCTGTGCTGTGGAGCTGATGGCAGCGGCGACGCGAGTTCGACACCCAGCCGGGGAGATTCCCACATGGCACAGCAGACCTCTCCTGCCTCACCCGCTGCTCCCCTCAGCAGTGTATTTCCATCAATCTGCCTGTGCTGCTCCCCCCTGTCTCTGGTGAACCCTCTCGCCATCCTACGCCTCTGGCCTGTACCCCAGCTTGTATGCATAAATAAATAAATAAATAAAAGAAAAGCCTTAAACATCCCAAAACTAAAACAGGGAAGTCAGCATAAAGAAGGGGCTCAAGGAGTCTCTTTTGGATCTGTGAAGACAATGCCAGAGGCTCGAAGCCGTACTCTAGATGAGTGAGGATCCCCTAGAAAGGCGTTTAGATTAGCGACATGGATTCATGGACCTTAACAGAGGCTAAGATGAGATGGACAGGCCAAGGATGACAGCTCTAACTTACATGTCTAGGGATCACACATTTTCACTAAGTAGCTCTGTGGAGTCAGCTGTCATAGTCTGGGAACCCCATTTTGAGAGACAGTCATCAAGGACAAGGGGGGATGCAAGTGTGTGTTGCACTATTAGCCATTTAGTCTCGGGTGAGGAAGACACCACCACCACCACGCCGTGGGAAGCGGATGAGTCACTCTGGTGGTTAAGTCACTTTATTTATCCTTAGGGGCCAAGATGAGAGCATGTTGGTTCTTGCAAGCTGATTACATCTTGGGGCAAAATTTGACAGTCACTGGTGAACTGAAATGGAATTATTGGCAGTTCTAGAAAAGTGCTTGATTAAGAAATGGTCTCCAATAGGGCAGAGAACCAGACAGAACACAGACTTTTCAAGTTCCTCCTCACCACGGGGACCTCTGAGCAACCAGCTTCTTTTCCCTGAGCTACTACACCAGGGAAAGCAACTCAAATCAAGAAAAACTACCATAAAATCCCTCTTATTTACCCATTTGCCTGCCTGCCTATGTGGCTGAAGCTTTATTCATTTATGTCCTTTTAATCTTAATCATAAGAGAGACTTCTTGGGTTTTATAGCTAAGAGGACGTTAACTGAATTCTGTGGTGTTAAACCCAAGCATTCTCTGGTTACTTACTTGAGAAAGATTAAGAGTTTGCATGTGTCTTTGTTTTAGTTCACCTTGGTAGTCAACAGGCTGACTTATTAAACTCCATTCATAGCTGTAGGTTGTTTCTAAGAGCAAAACAGAAATTAGAGCAGTTATGAATTGAGAGGTCCCATATATATAAAAAATACTGGGCAGAGGGAAGGAGATGATTGCTTTAATTCATCAATAGAGAATACTTTACAAATACTAAACTCAATTTTCAACTATTGTTCAAGCAAGGAATAACAAGTTTTCTCTATTAAATTAAAAAATATATTTTTTATTATAAGAACTTATAGCTTACAGGAAATTCAGGAAAATACAGAAAGTCTAAAAAATAAAACAATTTCCCTAATCTTTCGGCTAGTATTTGGTGACTTTCTTTCCAAGGTGCTTTATCTGATTACACATACATGTTTTACACAGTATAATCCATTGTCCTTTTTTCCTTTTAATAAAAGACAATGAATTTTCAATTCAATTAATCTATCTCAGGGGTTTAAGTATACAAAAACAGATTGAAAATCTCCCAATATGGGGGGACTCCCTGGTGGTGCAGGGGTTAGTCTCAGTGCTATCAAGTTATAGCCAAACACTGCTATGTAAGTTCAATCCCCCGGCCAGGGAGTAAATCCACATGATGCAGCAGACCTCTCCTGTCTCACCCACTGCTCCCCTTAGTAGTGTACTTCAGTAATCTGCCTGTTCTGCTCCCCACTCTGTCTCTGGTGTATCCTCTCAACACCCGCACCCCTGGCCTACACCCTAGTTCTTCTATGCATAAATAAATAAATCTTTAAAAAAAAAAAAAACGAAGATCTCCCAATATTAAAATGATGCTGTCTTCCTTCTTGATACATAAGTTGTTAAAATATGAGGTAGCTCAGCTGAAAGATTTAAAATGCAAACATCAAATATTATCATCTCTGTTTACATTTTAACCTATTTGTGTTAGGGTAAAGATGAATAAGGGCACTGACCTGAATAAGAAATATTCAAACACCTTAAGAATGAATATACTTTAAGAGAGAATACATTTGACAAGTCACATGGTAGGCCAGTGTTGGATGAATAGCAGAGCTCAAGACAAACAGAAGAAAGAGCATTTTGAACTTGTTCTGAACAGCTGGGTAAAATATCCTAAGGACCTCAGAGCTCTGTCAGCAACACTGTAGAGTCTGCAAACAAAACTTTGGACACAGCCACCTGCTCCTGTACCAGAGCCTCCAAGGGTTATCACAGGTCAATCTGGGATGTGGAAATCTCCCCTGCTTTAATATACGGTTCTCCTTTGCCTCATCAGAAATTTGTGCCTTTCTATTCCAGCCAATTAAAGGATACATACTGCACTTAATTTTTTATTCTTGATTTGGACTTATAGTGGTAGTCTTAAATAGTATAAACACATGTTGATTCTCAACGATGAACATCTGACATATAATGTTATGATGCAACGTTAATTTAAGGAAAAAAATCATTTCTTATACTTACTCCATTTTAAATTATCTCAACAAATGAAAATGCTTATTATTATCAATGTGTTGTCATCCATGCTAGCATATCAATTTGTGACATCACACAGTGTCATGAAAATGAAGCAATGCTGTAAATAACCTGTAAAGACCTGTTAGAACTCCCCAGGCAGAGGTCACACAAGAAAGACAAGTTCTCACCTGCAGGTGGCACTGGCACAACAAAAGCCTTCAGTTCAACTTCATTTTCTGGTAAGGTTATTATTAAGTTATCTCCAGCAGACACCAGGAGTTCTTTCACTAAAAGTTAATTTGAAATAGTGCATTCCATTACATATTATAATGATGTTATTATATTACTGCACCAAAATAGATTTGTTTTTAGTACCCATAAAATAACATATTTTTGGAATAGTTCTTCATATGATTTTATCCAGAACATCTTTTATCTGGTTCATGGATAAACTGTGACCTTCAGAATGGACTTTGTAAATTTAAAATCATCTAATGAGTTAATACTGTGAAGAAAATAGTGATTCAGACTGATTAAGCAAGGTGTTGAGTCCAACAGTCATCTCAAACATGTAGGGGTTTTCTCTTAGGCTACCGGCTTTTCTTGACTCCCTGGTGTACACTATTTTTGTCACAAAAAGATTGAGTGTTATCATAAATGTTTCTGTATCTTTAGTCACACACCACTCCGTTCTTCTGAGAGTAACCTCATGAATTATTGCTAATGGCCTGGCTCTTGGAAGTTTTCCAAGAGAAAAATCCAGGCAACCTCAATATAAAAAGGCTATTTTAACAAAGCAGTGGGAATATTCAGTGTTATCAAAAGCAATTATCCCCTGCATTAGCATTCAGAACAATGCTCCTTCACTTTCTCTATCACCAGTATTATACTGACATATTCAATCAGCTTGACTCAACTGAACATTCATTTCACTTGTAAAATACAATTGAGATGTGTCAGGATATCACAGAGAGAAAAGCAAAGATTAAAAAAAAAAAACTGAGTGCTCTCTAGAGGTCTCAGCCATGTGGAGATGTTATATGAACATGCGGCTCATTGAAATCCGCTCCTCAGGGCCTCCCTGGAGGCTCAAGGGGCTGGGTGTTTCAGCCTATAAAGCAATTCGCAGCCACTGCAGCATGAGTCCAATCCCCAGCCAGGGAGCTTCCCACATGGCACAGCAGACCTGTTCTGTATTGCCTGCTGCTCCCCTCAGCGGTGTATTTCAGTAACCTGCCTGTTCTGCAATCTGCCTGTTCTGCTCCCCACTTTATCTCTGGTGAATCCTCTCACCCCCACCCCACCCCCTTACCTCTGGCCTACACCCCAGCTCTTGTGTGCATAAATAAATTGAGAGAGAGAGAGAGAGAGATGGGAGAGAGACACAGAGAGAGAGAGACAGAGACAGAGACAGAAAGAGAGAAAGAGGGAGGGAGGGAGGGAGGGAGGAAGGGAGGGAGGGAGGGAGGAAGGAAGGAAGGAAGGAAGGAAGGAAGGAAGGAAGGGGAAAGAGAGAGAGAGAGAAGGAGAGGGAGGGGGACAGGGAGAGGGAGAGAGAGAGAGAGAGAAAGGAAGAGAGAGAGAGAGACAGTCAGACAGAAAGAAAGAGGAAGGGAGGGAGGGAGGGAGGGAGGAAGGAAGGAAGGAAGGAAGGAAACATAATACAGCATATGACTATTCTACATCGCGTCTTCCATCATTATCTACTGCATCTCAGGATGAAAGTAAATAAACATAGCAGAGTGGGTTAGCCTCTAAGTACATTAACCAGGAAACAGGACAAAGCCTCTGGGGACTTCTTTACTAGTAAATCCAATGGAAGCTTCCCAGTCCTCACCCTCACCTCAGCAACACAGGGCCTTTTCCTTACTTCTTAGGACTCTGTCCTCTCTTGCCTTTACTCAGTACATGCTCCCCTCTTTCTCTACCATCTCTCTGGCACAGCACTCAGTCAGCTCCATAGGCTCCTTAATATAATGACACCTACAAATTCTACCCTCCAGGCCTCTCCTCGATTCACCCCCTTCTTCATATTTCTTGAATCCAGTTCCTTCTTTCCATCCCTGCAATCACTTGCTACAGTCTTTGAATCCATACTATAAAGACTATGAGTCTTTCTACTCCATACTCTTTCCTAGATACAGATCAGGCCATTTCATTTCCCTGCTTAAAATCATTCAGGGATTTTCTATACTCATCCAATGTAATACAAATTCCTTAGCATAGAATACAGGATCCTTCAAAATTGCTGTTTTCCATTCCAGATTCATATATATCCATTCCCTCTCTACTGGTTTAGTTCCAGCTGTACCAGACTGCCTAAAGTGCTCCCCAAATGTCACACAAACTGTACTTCTATTCTTTTGCAGAGAATAAATGAGAAATGGAGAATGCTGAGTTTGGTTCCTGGTAGTTGGTCAGTGATCAGCAAATATAATGAGGGTTATTACCACGTTGCTGACTTCACCTAACCAACATAGAAGCCCACTTTAGCTGGCTTACTCTGCGCTGGCCTAACTGTGTCTGAAAAGAGTTCCTTAACCCTCCAAGCGGAGCAGGGGGAGCACACCTCCTCTGCCACCTCTCATGACGCTTGCCACCCTGTATCAAAACCATCTCGATACCTGTCAGTCTTCCCTCTTGGACAATAGAGTCATTGACGGAAAAGGCAATGTCACCACATCTTTTTATTAGCAATATGTAGCCCCATTTCTGGCACAGGCCAGATGTGCTTGGAGGGAACGAGTAAACTTTAAAAGCTGTCATTATTTCTCCCATTGCATGGGTTTTGTTGTTGCTGTTTGTTTTTTAAGTTACCTGTCCCGGGAGCAGTGGGAGGAGATACAGGCTGAACAGACAGGGAAGACTCAGTGAGGTCGATGCTGGTGGGAAGGGTGGGGGTGCTGAGCTCTGGGCTCCATGGGGTGACTGTGAGAACTGGGCTTTTCTCCATGGTGACCACACTGAATTCCAGGCTGGCTGGAGAAGGATTATGGGAAGGCATTAGAACCTAGGAAATCAATGACAAGGATAAGTTGATGTGAAAGGGGGAGAAAAGGTTGAACTTGTTAAATAACAGCGTCACTGACCTTTTTCATAAATTAGATGAGGTCGCATCTGAAATACCATCACAAAACTCTAGAACTCTAGACTATCTCTTTCAAATAGTCTCTCTGCTAGTTATCCAATATGGAAGGTAAATGAAGGTTGGACAATTATTGTTCATGAATACACACATCCAAGAACATTCACAGCCAGGAAAGAGAAATTGATCACAGTAGCCCTTGACCTAATCAGTAAGATAATAACACTGGTCAACAGTGAGATCATAACTGACTTAAAAAGGCCCTAATCTGTAGTATCTTGGTGTGCTGAACATGAATATAACCATGAAAAATTTTTATTAGCTCTCGTTTTGAAGATATTTCATATAATTCATTTTATATGTTCACCACGTAAATTTATCCAGTAGGACTGCAACAACATCCTAAATCAGCCTAGAATAATGTAATATTGCATCACATTGCGTAATACCATCATGCACACATCATCCAGAGCTGATTGCATCATTTCCTGATGAATTCAATACTACTGCCAGACGGCTGCTAAAGTAAGCTGATGTCAGCAGTGCACTATATAAAGCCCTGTCGGAAAGGTTGAGCACTGAAAATACTTCAGACTTTGTCTGCATTGAGACCAGTTCCACATGGTGAGGGCCTTCCTATTCCAGAACCTCCAGCAGAATATTCTCTTGATTCATCTGATGAGGACAAGGGTGAGCCGACCTGCTCTTCTCCTGTTCCATCAGCATGCAGTGATCCAGATTTTCACTGTGGTGCATGATTAACCCCACACAGACTAACAGGAGGAACTAAATGACATGGTTTGTGATTTGGACCTATCCAAGAACAAGGCAGAATTGCTAGGATCAGGACTCCAACAATGGATTCTTCTAGAAGAAGATGTTACAATTACTTTATATCGAAAGCGCCACCAGCACTTGGAGTCTTTCTTCAGAAAGGAAAGTACTCTGGTATTCTGTTCTGATATTGAGGGCCTCATGAATGCCTTAGAAATCACTCGTGACCCACAAGAATGGAAACTATTTCTAGACTCTTCGAAACTGAGTCTTAAGGCTGTGCTTTTGCACAATGGAAACCGTCTTCCATCTATTCTATTCCCAAACAGCTGTACAAGAGACAAGTGAAGAAACCTAAGAAGTAGTCTATGACTTGATTTTTTACAGGTATTAACCATAGGCCTATTCCTATTGGCATGCATTTCGTGATGTAAACATCCATTTATTGCAGATTACAAAAAAAAAACTAGAGCCAAAATTAGAATTTGACTGTCATATTCATGTTGAACACATACAAATTGATAGGAAATGATTAATTTTATTTCAGTAACACGACTTTTGTAAAAATTTGTTGACCAGTGTAATTGAAAAAATCAGGTAATTTGACAGTAAGTTGGTTTTTAGAGTAAATGAGCTCTACTACCCATTGCATGTAAACTACAACCTAAATTTTAGTCAAAGAGTTTCAGACTTAAAATCAGGGAGCAATTAAAAAGACAGGGTTAATATAGAATCAAGGAACTATAATCTGAGATACACAGATCCAGGTAGAAAACCTAAAGTATGTCCGCCACTACCACCACCCCGGGACAAAATCAGCTATTTTCTTTATGGAAGGAAATGAGGTAAGTGGTTAGAAAAGAGTTGAGTCTCTCTGCCCACCTGTGTCTATGCAGGTGTCTCTTTTTTCTTCTCTCCTTTTCCTAATAAACCTGTCCTTTTAAAATGTAAAAAAGAGAAAAAATAAAATAATTGATTAGTGTTAAAAAGCTTAAAGTATTCTTGACTATACAGAACTGGTTACTAGTTCTCTAGAAAGGATGACAAGGGAACTGACTGATTATATTTTTCAGCTAACAATCCATAATTGTCAGATACTTGTTTGCTTGATGGTTTCTTGAAACAAATGCTTTCAGCCCAGTTCAAAGGTCTGTGACCCAGTTCAAGGAACCAGGTAATGCAATTTCTCTGTAATGGCTCCCTGGCTCCATTTTAAAATTGCTTCACAGATGTCACCTTGTCACAAGAGTTAGCCAACTTAAAGTCTTAAAATTAAGTATTATGTGCTAGAGGGAAACATCTTATCATATGATCATAAAGCGCTCCTCAGAGCCTCATCTGCCTGTGGTTTCTTACTGTGATTCAGGCAAGTAAAACTCAAACTAAAATGATCAGAAGACCCAGAGGAGAAATGTGCAGCGAGAAGCCACAGAAAGAAAAGCTGTAACTCAAATGTAAAGTGGAGAGGGGGCCGTTGGTGTTGATTAAAAACCCAGCTGCTCTTTGCTGTAGTTGAGAAAACTGCATGAGAACATGGCAGACATTTTGTGACTGGAGATTGATAACTATCACCACTGTGAAATCACCAACTACCCAGTGAGGTCCGGATACTAACTAGGCAACTGGTGAAACCTTCAGCAACAAATTTCAGGAATGAAAAACAAGAACCTCCGAGATGATTATAGACAGGACTCCTCAAGATATTCTAAACAGACCTTCAAAATGCATCACTTTTGTATGTGGATTATTTTGTACTAAAGTAAATGGAGGCCCTGCAGGATCATGAGAAACATCTACAACTCCCTTAACTAGCCTATAGAATGAAAATTGGGAGAATTACCCAGAATTGGGATTTTTTTTTAAAGATTTATTTATTTATGCATACTAGCTGGGGAACAGGCCAGAGGCGTGGGGCAGCGAGAGGGTTCACCAGAGACAGAGTGGGGAGCAGAACAGGCAGATCAACGGAAATACACTGCTGAGGGGAGCAGCGGGCGAGGCAGGAGACGTCTGCTGCGCCATGTGGGAATTTCCCCCGCCGGGCGTCAAACTTGCGTCGCGCTGCCAACAGCTCCACAGCACAGCGCTTTAACCCACTGCACCACCAGGGAGGCCCGAATTAGGATTTTTTTTTAAAGATTTTTATTTATTTATGCATACACAAACTGGGGAGTAGGCCAGAGGTGAGGAGGGTAGGGAGGTGGTGGTGGTGGTGAGAGGATTCACCAGAGACAGAGTGGGGAACAGAACAGGTGGATCTACTGAAGTACACTGCTGAGGGGAGCAGCGGGCAAGACAGGAGAGGTCTGCTGCACCATGTGGGAAGCTCCCTGGCCGGGGATTGAACCAACATCACAGTCATGTCACAGTGGCTAGTGATAGCTTGATAGCACTGAGACTTTAATCCTTGTGCCACTAGGGAGGTCCCAGAATTAGGATTTTTACCAGAAATAAACTTTCTATCAGAGAAACCAACTTTATAGCAGGGAAAACATGTCACTACAGAAGATCTGATCTCCTCTCTCCTTGAATCCCTGGTCCCCATCCCATTCCTTAACTCATTATAGATACCCTCATTCTGTCCCATTTACTTTAGAATTACATCCACATGGGTTCTCCATAAATATGTAATTAAATTTGTTTTTTTCTCCTTCTAATCTTTTTGATGTTCATCTGATTGCTCAACTAGCCAAAGAAGAAACCACAGTGGGTAGGGGGAAATTTCCTCTCCACCCATATGGAAGGAAGGCTAAAGAAGATGAAACATTAAAATAAAAATATATTGATCAGACTAAGAGAAATATATTGATCAGATTAAGAGAAGTCAAATGAGTCCTCATAAATTTAAGATGCTCCATTTCCTTGAAGTGTCAGGCATCTGGGTTTGTGAAGTAAGTGCTAATACATGAGGCAGTTCATTGCCTTAGTGTTAAATGAGAACAGCATGAAATTCAGAATCACTGCAAATCAGAGCAGCAGAATAGATGTTCACAGCATATTATAGTGGGGCCCACAAATTCCTCAGGATGATTTTAGTTTTATAGAGTCTTGAAAAGGTACTGCCAAGTTGAAATAAAGAAATGAAGTCTATAGACAGTGGACAGAGGAATTAAGGCAACTCTAGAAGATCAAGGGGTCAAAGACACCAGAAAACAGCGGAGAGAGAAAGCCCTACTCCTGCCTCCTCTCCAAAACATTGATTTGCTGGGCTAGAGTCACATGCTGGATCCTAACGTCTGTCTCCCCGATCTCTTCAGAGAACTTGCTAAGTTATCAGGATGCAGGTGCTTTTCACACAACCCACTCAAAGAAGCAATCAGTGTCTCCCATTTCAGTCTTTCCATTTAAAGCCTAGCTGGTCAGAGCTCCCTAGTGGCACAGGGGTTAAAGTCTCAGCGCTATCAAACTATGGCCAGCCGCTGTGGCATGAGTTCGATCCCCAGCCAGGGAGCTGAGCCACATATGGTGCAGCAGACCTCTTCTGTCACTACCGCTGCTTTCCTTAGCAGTGTATTTCAGTAGATCTGCCTGTTCTGCTCCCCACTCACCACTTCCCCCCACCACTTCCTGCACCTCTGGCCTACACCCCAGTGCTGGTATGCATAAATAAATAAAAGTAAATATTTTTAAAATAAACAAAATAAAATAAAATAAAGCCTAGTTGGTCAATAATCTGAAATGGCTCTTGTTTCTTTCTTTTACTTTTATTTACTTTGAAACAAATTATTTTAGGTGTATTTGCCTAGTCTTGTCCACTTGAAACAAATTGGAAGGAAACATCCATTTATCCTCTATAAATTAATCTTGATTTATTTTATATTATTTTATTTTTTCCTATTCAATTACACTGCTTTATGTGTAATACTGCCATTAACATTCATTCATGTACAAGTCTTCGCATGTACTATCAAGTTCATTAAACCAGGAGGCTGTTAGACTGAGAGTCTCTAATGCCATGGAGATCTACAAAAGCAAACTAAAATCTAGACCTATAAATGCCTTTGGGTTATGAAATACAAACACTAAGGATAACCAGTCACATACAGCCAACTAGACTTTTAAGTTATAGCCAATCAAATAATTTCTCTTCCTTGCTTCCCTGCTTTCTCTATGCAAGTCTTTCCCTGGCTCCTGGTGGAGTTCTCTTAACCATTTCTGGTTCAGTGCAGCAAATTTGAAATCAATAAGTCAAACTCTCAAAAATTTTAATATGCTCAAAAGAGTACTTATAACAGTACATGTGTTTCTCTTGGGTAAATACTTAGAAGTGGAATTTCTGGGTCATAGGTAGCTGTATACTTAACATTTTGAAGAACTACCAGACTGTTCTCTGCAGTGACCACACGATTTTACTTTCCTCCCAGAAGTGTGTGAGAATTCCAATTTATTTTCTGTTTTGTATTTTTTATTCTAACCAAGTGCTAACTCATTGTTTGTTGGGTTTGCATTTTCCCAAAAATAAATAGTATCGAGCATCTTTTTATGTGCTTTTTCGCCATTTTTCTGATTTCTTTGAAGAAATGTCTAGTCAGATCCTTTGCCCATTTTCAATTGTATTATGTATCTTCCTGTTAAGTTGTAACAGCTCTTTATATATTCTGGATACAACATTTATGATTTACAAAATTTCATCCCATTCCATGGGTTGTCTTCGCCTTATTGATACTGTCATTTAAAGTACAAGCATTTTTCATTTTAATGAAGTCCTATTTGTCCATTTTTTCTTGTATTGATATGCTTTTGATCATAGCTAGGAAATTATTGCCTAGCCAAGGGTCATAAAGATTTACTGCTGTAGGGGCCTCCCTGGTGGCGCAGCTGTTAAGCGCTGCGCTGTGGAGCTGTCCGTAGCAGCGATGCGAGTTCGACACCCAGCTGGGGAGAATCCCACATGGTGCGGCAGACCTCTCCTGCCTTGCCCGCTGCTCCCCTCAGCAGTGTGTTTCTGATCTGCCTGTTCTGCTCCCCACTCTGTCTCTGGTGAAGCCTCTCACCACTCCACACCTCTGGCCTGTAGCCCGGCTGTATGTATAAATAAATAAATCTAAAAAAAAAATATTTACTGCTGTATATTTCTTCTAAGTATTTTATAGTTTTAATTACTATATTTAGGCCTTTGATCCTATAGGAAAGGAGAAATAGCTTTCTTCTACCCTTCTAGGTTCTTGACTCAGATCTTCTGTAATAAAAAAAGATTAACAGAAGAAAAACAAAAGTTTAATGACATGTATCCCTTTTGCATATACATAGGAGATACCCAGGAAAACTGAGTTACTCTCTGAAATTGCCCAACTGACCTTAAAGACAAAGATGTTGTTATGCAAATTTTGTTTAATTTCTCCATTAATATGAGTGTCAATGCGTTTCAGGGCAAGCTAGGGTTAATTAGGCAGCTTCAAGGACAGGGAAGGCAGGGACTTTGGAGACAGAAATAAGGGCAGTAAATTCTAGATGCTAACCAAAATATACTCCAGAGATAACGAAAGTAAATTCTAAATGCCAACCAGACACACTCTAGAGATGTCAGAGGTCCAGGAAGGCTAACGGGGGCAGTAAATTTTAAGGCCAAAATTTAAGACTAATTGGGACAGTAAATATTAGCAGACCTGGGACAGGGGAGGTAAAAAGAGAAACTCTAAGTAAGAGGTAGGAAAATGGGCACATCTGCCCAGAGGAGAATAGCCATTAGGAGAAAGAGTCTATCACAAAGTAGGATGATGAGATTTTTGGAATAGAGGGAAAAGGGTTTAAATACCCCTTAGACAAAGGCCCACAGCGGCTTCCTTGCCCTTCCCAAACAGCCTACCTGGAAGTCCTTACTTTCTTCCTTTAAATAAGCTTTTCTTTACTCTCTTCAAGTTTGTTTCTCTCTGCTTACTTATCTGAAATGTCTATGAATGCCTTTTTACTGCTGCATGGGACAAGAACCTGTGGTGGTTCAAGGGCTAAAGTAACAGCACACAGTGGCTTCATCTACAGATTTCATCCTGGTACTTATAGAAAGGGGGACACCTCGCAAAGATAATCCTTACAAATGTATCTCTTACAAAAGAAAACATAGGCTGGTTTTCAAGGTTTCTCCAGTTTCTTAGAAATAAGCAGCTTTAAAAACAAAACAGCTCAAGATAATCCCTATACCAAAGAAGTATATATTAGCTTCACCTATCCAGCTCCTCTTCAGATTCATGATTTTACTTTTTTTTTTTTTGATAACTGTCCTTTAACATAACCAACTTCAAAGAACTGAGGAGTCCAAAGATTTTTTAATACAGTTTGACTTGAGTCACTTCCAGCCATACAAGCATGAAAGTAAATGACTTAACACCATGAAAGATGGTAAATTATGTTAATAATGATATGAGAAAAGAACATGGCTAACCTTTGCTATTTCAGTTTACTTTTAATTGAATGTTTACTTTTTTAAGATACTACAAGCACAAAAACTGTAAGGAACTTTAAAAAATACAGAAAAGGCTCTGATAACCTCCCCATTTAAACAATGTTTTTAGCAACATTTTATTGCTGAGGTTGTAAGGCATAGACAATTCAATACAATTTTCTTTACATATTCTAACCTAAGCACTGAAATATCAAATAATATTTTCCTTTTTAAAAATCTTAATTGGCTTGTGTCACTTTAGATTCTGATTTGCCCTCTATATCTGGAAATACAAATATTTTCACCGATGACCTTTACTTTCGTCTCTTCGTTTCCAGCTGCATGACTCCGCTGATCAACAGGCTCATCTTTCTCACCAAGTCCCAGCATTTCACAAATGAGTAGTAGCCTCAGATGTCCAACTAGCCTCTCCTCCATTACGACTTCATTCTCTATTTCCATGACCTTCTGCCATGAACACCTTTGCCTTCCCCATGCTTTTGGTATGTCTACTCTCCCAAGGAGTCCCATTCTTTCTTAGCATGTGTTTCCCCTGAAAAGGTCTTATGTTATCTCCATGTGAAAAGTTGGCATCTGTGAAGCCATTTTAAAAACTGAGCCAGGGAGCCGTTCCAGAGAAATTGCATCACCTGTCATGTTTGAGCTAGATCAAAGACTTCTGGACTGGGCCAAAGGCAATTGTTTGGAGAAACTAACAAGAAATATAAAAAAGAAAAAAAAGAAGCCACCTCAGTTTGGGTAAAACCAGAAAAAAAACAGGAGCCTATTCAGGGTACAAGGAGACAAGTCCACCTCTCAAAGAAATTAAAAACAAGTTCACCCACCAAAGGCCACCCAGAATTGAAGCTTGACCTATCATGGCTTAACTAACTCTTCACCAATCAGAATGGACTGACTTGAAACCCTGATTTGCATAGAAGACTGAGTTTGAACTTTCTGGCCCTGGTCCACAACTGAAAGGCACACTGGATCTGCATCTTCTGGACTAAAGTTCTAAAGTCCCCAATAAATACCTTTTCTCTGTCTTAGCTCAACCAGGCTGAGGTTTCTTGGTTAACAAAAATCATCAAGCCGGGGGCCTCTCCGATGGCACAGCAGTTAAGTGCTGCGCTGTGGAGCTGTCGGCAGCAGCAACGCGAGTTCGACGCCCGGCTGGGGAGAGTCCCACATGGCACGGCAGACCTCTCCTGCCTCGCTGCTCCCCTCAGCAGTGTATTTCAGTTGATCTGCCTGTGCTGCTCCCCTGTCTGTCTCTAGTGAACCCTCTCGCCGCCCCACGCCTCTGGCCTGTATCCCAGCTTGCATGCATAAATAAATAAAATCTTTAAAAAAATCATCAAGCAAATAATTGTTTGAGAACTGAATATTATCAACTTTCAGTCTAGTCAGGTCCCTTTTTATCCTTTTTCAAGAATCAATAATCAATTAAATACAGTCAAATATATTTTAAGCCTATGAACACTAACCAACTCTTCAACCATTTACCTCACCTTCCTCCTTTCATTCCCTTAAACCTCCTAAATTTATCCCCTCCAGAGGTACATTCAAGATTTCCTACCCGAATCAGTGTACCCTAAATTGCAATTCTTTGATCCCAAATAAATGTGATTTGTGTTTTTTCGATCGCTACCTGAATTCAAGGTTGAGATAGTATCTCTCTGACTTGGGTCACTGGTGAGTTTCTAGGAAATTAAGTATCTGCTGGGTCTTGAAGAAATCTTCAAAGATTTCAAAATCCCTGGGTTTATATGCTGTGTACATGATGTATGTGCTGTGTATATGCACTTTGACAAAATCCTCAGCCACCTTAGTTCCAGGTAGAGGCATCTCTAGGGAGACGCTCTACAACATCATTAGGTGACTGATTTGTGAACACAAAAGAACTGTTTGTTCTTTTAAACACCCTGGCTAAGAGAGCACAGCAGAGGAACAGGATGTTTTGTTTCCTGCAAGTCTTTGAGAGAGTCATCTTTCTTGCCAACACCTGAGAAAGCTGCCCCCACAAAAGGAACCTACTTGTGTTCCCATAGCCTAAGTGACCCAATTCCCCTCCCATGCCCCCAAACATATACAAATAGCGCCCACCTCCTTTCCAGAGCTGTTGCTGGATTGTTCCTGGACCTGAAAAGTCTCTTTCTCCAACACATCTCCAGAAGATGGAGTCACAGAGGGAAGCAACAGCCTTCCCTCTGGAGAATGTTTTGAGACATGGGTCCCTGTGGACTCATTCAGTTTATGGTGTTCCAGGTCCAGGTCCTGCAGCTTGGTGTCCTCCCTCTGTGTCTCTGCTGGTGGAGCAGCATCTCCAGCAGAGGAATTGAAACCTCCTTCGTTGCCAGGCAACACGCCCCAATCCATGTACTCAGCACTCCCTCTGGGCTCCTGCTTGCTGATGGACTGGACAAGGTCCGGCTCCTGCTCACTGTAGTCATCCGGGTATTCAGATATCTCCTCTAGGCCCCCATCTTTCCCTAGGAAGGGCAAGTCCTTTCTGATTTCCTCAGGTGAGTCTCCCCAGATGCCAGACGGGGAACCTCTGTTCAGCAACATCTCCCCATAGTCCAGGAACTCTGTGGGCCTCTGGGCAGGCCTGAGCACAAATGTGAGATAGGACTTGAAAGGGCCTAGCTTCTTAGGTTCACAGTTTTCTTTGTGTGGGCAGCTCACCAAATAACAGTGACCCTCAAACCACCAGGCTAGGTCACAACTGGACAGGTCACAGCAAGCAACCGTGCAGTCCACAACCGGGGTGGTTTCAGGCACTCGCATGATTCTGGTGGTTTCCAAGTTAGGTAAAATGATTGCATTGGAGTAAGTCTTCCCCTCGCTGCACTGTGTACAGGCACAACCTGCAAACAAGGTGAGCAAGAGAAACACAGCTATCATGTCTGGCAAGCAAATAACAATTAGCATTGGTAGAGAAAGCCTCCTGCTTTCTCCTATATTCTATCCATCAACACACCTGTCCACACATTTATCCTCCTAGTCTTCCATCCATCCATCCCTCCATTCTTCCACCTGTCCCACTAACCTTCCACACGCTTTATACGATGCTACTCCACTTAATCAACAGCAGTGTCCTTTTTCTCCTGTGCATTGCTTTAATACTATTTCTAATATCTTGCTCCTCCTCGCTCAACACTCAGTTATAAAAGTTACTGTGGAAATAAGATCATATTATTTTCGTTCACTGAAATTTTCTAATCTCGCTGGCTCTCCTTATGACAGATCAGTTGACGGAACTATTAAAGGAGAGAGAAGCTTGTCCTCAATACCGGTCTATAGCCAACTAGTTTTCAGCAAGTCTAAATAATGACCTAGAAATGCTGCCCATCGCCAGCTGCAGCAGGTATTAGAACAGTGCTATGCCAAGTGTGTTCTACAGATGCAGTGAGTATGGGGACCAGCCAGTGACAAAAGGACAGAAACTGAGGCTCTTGGAAATTTCTACAGTAATGTGTCCTTGCCTGAAAGCCCAGTGCAGAAACACTTTCTTTGAATTCCATTTTATTTATTTACAAAAGCGTCTGTGATGGATTAGAAATAAAAATAAATCGAGAAGCACTGAACGAGGGTTCTGTTACAGAGGTGAGGATGGCACAAGATCTCTTTCCTAACAAAGATGCATCACTGGTCATTGTTTTAATAACTGCTACTGTTTTCAGAGTGACAGATTACTTCTAACTCTAAGGAAGAGTTTCGCTTGTATTTCTAAAAGAAATGGTTCCATACAGTACAAGAGTCATTTTATTTTTAACTATACACACACTGCGGTTGTTGCAAATGTTTAAGAATCACTCAGTGCCAAACATCAACTCTATAGGAAAGTCTAATTGGTCCAATTTAATGGGAATTAGACAAAAAAGATATGCATTTTCTCATCAATGAGTTAGCAATTCAGTTTTAATTCAACAGAAATATTTTCTCTAGTGCAAATATACCTCTAAAAATCACCTCAATCATTTTTGCCTTTTATTTTCTAAATAAAAGCTTAATCTTGGACATGGGGAAATAGTGAAGGTCCAGATGAACATAATAGCATCTCTAATCACAGTCAAAATGTTGGGGGAGAAAGGACGGCCTGCACAAAATGCACAGATAGGTTTTTAGAGACCCCACCCCCAGATCAGACCAGAGAGATCCAAGGACTACAATCCCATGATGCCATCATCACTGAAGGGAGGATACTGGGAAGTGAGGGTGGAGTTGAGCAGCCATGTTTGGATACATAACCAGACATGTGGGCTAGGGGCGCTGGGTTGTTCACCGGGTTTTCAGTGTGCTATTGAGATTCCAGCTCAGCAGAACTGGTAGGACGAATTCACCAATTTATTCTTTTTCTTTTTCCCTTCCCTTTTTGTAAATAAACCCTTTATTAATTTTATTGTGTGTGTCTGCAGTTGAGTCTTATAAGTCCCTTTTAAGCGCATGGGTGATAACCCACAGACAGGCACCCCATTTTATATCAGGGTGCCCTGTAACAAAAAGAGTGTAGAATAGAGAGACAGGTCATTTCCAATTCCCAGATCTACTCTCAGTAATATTGCCCTTTTCCCCCTTTTGTAAAGATACCACTAGTTCCCTGAGTAGCCGATACTTGGATGAAGATCCAAGCTAGAAATTACTTTCAAAGGCAGATGCCAAGGTATACTTTATTTGCCTGGAAAATCTATTGGGTTATCTTTGGACAATATAATTTGTAAAAGCTATCATGGTTCATTTCATCGGCTACCAGAAAACTCAAAAGCCAATTTGTAAAACTGTATGAGAGAAACTTTGATTCTGAGGCAAGCAAATTGTTAGAGGAGGAAAAGGAGAACTTCATAGCAGAAGCCTACAACACACAACTCAGAGCAGTTCTCTCCTCGGCTGGAGATGGAGACATCCACACACCTCTGGAGCGGGTCATCGCTTTGTTCTGCAAATTATCACCCACCCAGGCTGTTTAGATATATATATGGTTACAAACAGGACAAGAGACCCAAAATGGAGTCACTTATGCTAAGTTCCACTTTATTGAACTGACAATCAGTTTTGACTCTCCCAGGAATGAAATCTTAAACCAGAATTCCAGAATCACCTAATCAGCACCAGTTAGGTAATCTGCCTGACAGATTCCTGCCATAACCAGCCTGTTTTTTGACTAGTATAACTTCCTTATTCATGCTTCCTTCTGCTTATAAAATTCATTTTGTACAGTTCCCTCCAGCACCTTTCTATTTGCTAGACTGGGTATTGCTGGATTCATGAATTATTGAATAAAGTCAATGAAACATTTAAAATTTGCTCAGCTGAATTTTATTTCATAAGCTGAGATTTTTTTTTTTTTGAAGCAGTTACTACCCTTTATTATTGACTGGCCCACTTATTACTAAACCGATTAACATTCAAAGTTCATTTTAACTGAAAACTGTGAAAACAGAGAAGTGCTATTTTCTCAGTGTCAAGGGAAAAATCAAGGTCATAAAAGTTTTCTCCTAGATTGTACTGAGAATTAACATAATCACAGCCAAATTACTTTCCAGGTTAACTAATAGTAAAAGGTGATCATCTTTCTTTAAAACTTACAAGTACTATCTGCATATACATGATTTTGAGAGTAATCTAATGTGTTAACTAACATGCAACTATAAAATAATGCCATTATTTTAAATGTAAAGAAACAGATCCTTGCAAGATCAAAATAAGCCAGCAATACTAAACCAAGTGCATCACAATGACTTGGCAAGTAAGGCAGAAACTCAGCGAGACTCACAAGCTGCGGTGCTCAGGATACCAGGGGATATCACAGGGGAAGTGAACTGGCCTTGAGGGGTAATGACACTCACTAAACTATCAGGTGACATCATGACAAGTTGGTTTGCAGCATCAAAACAGTCCATTGAAGTTTCCTTTTTACTAATGACCAAGGGTCCCACGTTACCTCTAGTTTCCTCATTGTTTTTTGTTGTGTTTTTTTGTTTGTTTGTTTTTGTGAGAGCCATTACAGAATGAGAAAGACAGCAGGACACGATGTCAGTTTGGACAGGTGTTTGGTTCAGAGAGCAGTGTCCTTGGGTTACCTCTGAGAAAAATTTCATCAGAGCTCCTCTTTCAGCAACAAGCAGCGAGTTTCTCCACAAAGCAGAGATGTTTAGTTATATTAAAAGGGCAGGTTTATTATTAAAAAAGAAAGAAAAAGGAAGAGAAGTATAGGACGCTTGCACAGACACAAGCTGCCACTGGAAGGGGCAGGTTTGTTAAAAGAGCTGCCTGTAGAGTCCCAGGCAGGAAACCCAGGGAGGGGAGCCGCCTCTAAGGCTTTGCAAAGGGAGAAGGTTGGTAAAGAGAAGCACCTGCATAGGCACAGTGGGGCAGGGGAGCTGCATCTTGCCAGGGCAGATTGCACTGACAGTCTTCTTTTTAGGAGCTGTTCATCCCTTTGTGGGATTAACTGCAGTTAAGCTATTTATTTCTAGGGTTGCAGCTTAAGGATTTCCTCTATATTTGGTTTGACTAGGTAGATTTGGAAGACCAGTGATTCTTGTACAATGGCCCTCAATCTCCACATCCCAACCTTGGTCTGTGCCTCAGGATACTTTACTTTTCTACAGTTTGTTTAATGACTATGTTAATCACTTCGACCCCCACCTCCAGCTTCTGACTTTGTTGAGCCAGTTTCTAACCTTGTGATGCCTTCTCAAATTTTCTCCTCAGCCTCCATCAGTACACAGCTTTATGTCTCAAATCCTCTGTCAAAAGCACAGACTATCTTAGAGTTTTCTTTCAGGATGTGAAGGTTTACAGTAGAATTGCTGCAACAATAATGACAACACAATCTTTGATAAGCTAGACAACCAATTCCAGCCGTCCCAGCAGGAAAGGTAAGTGTAGAGCTCCATTCAACTGGTGCACAGGAAGTTCGGGCACCGCCACGTGCCAGGCGTGTTCTCATGACACTAAGTGATGGCGGATATAGAATTTTTAAAAAAGAAGGAAGTGTAAGAGGGTGGTCCCCTTGTTACAGGGGAACCCCGATATACAATGGGGTGCCTGACTGTGGGTTCTCACCCATGCGCTTAAAAAGGACTTATAATAAGAACAATTGCAGGCACTCACAAAAAGGTTAATAAAAGGGTTTATTTACAAAAGGAAGGGAAATAAAAAAATGAGTAACTCGGGGACAAAAGAGAAAGTGAGGGAGAGAGATAAATCTCCAAATACGCCCTACCAGATCCAAAGAGCTGGAAACCCCAATGGCACGCTGTAGCCCTGCGAGAAGCAAAAGAGCCCCAAGGTCAAAAGCCCTCGTTATATAGCCAACATGTCTGCTTAACTCCACCCCTCAGTTTCCGGTAATCCTCTCTTCTGGATGATGATGGAATTCTGGGATTCGTAGCCCTAGGGGTCTTGGATCTCTTTGGTCTGAGGTGGGGGTCCATAAACCTTCCTGTGGAGTTTGTTGCAGACGTCCTTTTTTCCCCCCCAACACCCTCCCAACTGAACGAAGGCTGTATCAGTGCCATCCCTGCAAGAATTCAGGGCAGCCATTTTCTCTGCCCACCTGTGCCTATGCAGGTGCTTTCCTTTACCAACTTTGTCCCTCTGCAGAGCAGCGGCCTGCCTGTCTGCCTGTGACCTGCACCATGCAGGCCTCTCTTAGCAAACCTGCCCCCTCAGAGGGGCAGCTCTTTCTGCCCGCTTGTGTCTGTACAAGTGTCCTTTACTTCCTTGTCCTAATAAACCTGTTCTTTAAGTGTAACTGAGTCTCTGTCTCATGAAGGAAATGTTACAGGGCAGCCCCAATATAAATGGGGTGCCTGTCTGTGGGTTCTCACCCATGCGCTTAAAAGGGACTTAATAAGACTCAACTGCAGACACACACAATAAAATTAATAAAAGGGTTAATTTACAAAAAGGGAAGGAAAAAAGATAAAGAATAAATTGGTGAATGTGTCCTACCAGTTCCACTGAGCTTGAATCTCAAATGGCACACTCAAAAACCTGGCAATCCGCAACCGCGACCAATAGCCCCCCTAAAAGTTCACAGGTCTGGTTTTTAAATACCAAAACCATTGCTTAACTCCACCTTCAGTCCTCAGCATCCTTCCTTCAGTGATGATGGCATTCTGGGATTCATAGTCCTAGGTGTCTTGGCTCTCTCTGGCTTGAGGTGGGGGTGGGGTCCTGGGACACTCCACTTTCCTGAGGACCACCCTCTTACAGAACTTGTTGTGTGCCACCGAAGGGAGCTCTGGTGAAACCTTTCCCAGAGTGAACCCAAGGACCCCGCTCCACTCTCAGACCCATCGACTCCAAAAATGACATCATAATGAAGCTATCCACAGCCACTGCAGCACAAGTTCTATACCTGTCCAGCGAGAGTCCCACATGGCACAGCAGATGTCTCCTATCTGGCCCACTGCTCCCCTCAGCAGTGTATTTCAGTCAGGCTGTCTGTTCTGCTCCCCACTCTGTCTCTGGTGAATCCTCTCACCCCCTCCCCCCGCAAAAAACACCTCTGGCCTACGCCCTAGCATTGTATGCATAAATAAATAAATCTTTAAAAATAAATTGAAACCTGGTCAAGCTGGAATCCCCTCTCCCTCCCCACCCCCCCAAAAAAGAGCATTTATCATTTATCTGGGGTTCAATCTGTACTTCAGTCTAGAAGACAGAGACCAAAGAAGCCCTGAATCATGGTCCAAGTTACATCGGAAAGGCAAGTTATTTAGTGGTGAACCTAGTCTGGTTTACAGACATGCTGATTTCCGGTGTCATATACCTGGAACTGATAACTGTCACAACGCAATGTTACTTCATTAATTAAACAAGCAAACAAACAGAACTCCATATTAGCAGTAAGTGGATGTGGATGCGTCAGGAAAGAAAAAGCAGGATAGCTTTGCTCCACTATGCTAATTAAGCTTACAGAAGTGGAGTTAAGATTAGTGTAATAATGTGCAAATTAGGTGAACTCAGTCAAGCAGTGATTTATTGAGGTTTCAATCCTGTCAAACCAATGTCTTTGGTTAGCTGGCTTCGTTTCAGTGTCTTCTGGTGGTGGCCATGCCTGGGTATGCCTGGGTGCTCCTCGAGTGGGTGGGTGGGTGGGCCTGGGAACCTTTCAATAGCCTCCTGACTGTTTTGGTTACCCAAATTTGGGTGGCTCATTTTGTTTTTTTATTTCTGGTCAGTATGCACTATAATTACAATCTCCTAGCCCAATGCATATACATAGTGAGCACACCATAATTACTGACAAATCAATGAAATCATTGGTTAGCATGTGATCAAGGGGAAATAGAGAAGACAGGCAAACTGGAGCTCAATAACTCAGGCATTTTGAATTAAGGGAAAAACACCTTGTGAAACAAAAGGAATGAAATGTAGGGATTTCACACAACAAGATATACATCTCAGTAGAATCTTTAAAGACACATCCCCCAAAGCAAAGATAGTGAAGCAAAAGATGAACAGTTGGGATTACACCAAACTAAAAAGCTTCTGTACAGCAAAAGACATATTAAACAAAACAAATAGACACCCTACCAACTGGGAGAAAATTTCTGCACACAATACAACCAATAAAGAACTGATCACAAAAATCTACAAAGAGCTCACATGACTCAACACAAACAAAGTCAACAATACAGTCAAAAAATGGGCAGAAGAGCTAAAAAGACACTTCTCCAAAGAAGAAAAGCAAATGGCCAACAGATACATGAAAAAATGTTCAACATCACTTATAATCAGGGAAATGAAAACCAAAACCACAATAAGATACCACCTCACACCAGTGAGAATGGCACACATTAAAAAAACAGGCAACAACAAATGTTGGCCAGGATGTGGAGAAAAAGGAACTTTCCTACACTGCTGGTAGGAATGCAAACTGGTCCAACCACTATGGAAAGCTGTGTGGCGGTTCCTCAAACTGCTAAAAACGGAGTTTCCATACAACCCGGCAATACCACTTCTGGGACCCTACCCAAAGGATACAAAAACATTAATCCAAAAGGATACATGCACCTGTATGTTTATTGCAGCACTGTTTACAATAGCTAAGATATGGAAACAACCCAGATGCCCAAAAATAGATGACTGGATCCAGAAGATGTGGTACATATACACAATGGAATACTATTCAGCATTCAAAAAAGATAAATATATGCAATGTACAATAACATGAATGGAGCTAGAAGGGATCATGCTCAGTGAAATAAGCCAGAAGGAAAGAGAAAAAAATTGAATGGTTTCACTCATAGCAGGAATATAAGGGAACCAAATAAGAGAGACATTCAGCGAGGGAGGGGGAGGATAAGGGCTGAAAATGGGGGAGAAAAGAGCACAAGGGACTATGGTGACAGTTCACGGGTGAATTGGTGGTGGGTAACCCACAGGGAATACACAATAATGTAAAATACATAAGTAATAATAATAAAAAATTAAAAATAGGGGCCTCCCTGGTGGCGCAGCGGTTAAGCGCTGGGCTGTGGAGCTGTCGGCAGCGCGTGATGCGAGTTCGACGCCCAGCCAGGGAGGGTCCCACATGGTGCGGCAGACCTCTCCTGCCTCGCCCGCTGCTCCCCTCAGCAGTGTATTTCTGATCTGCCTGTTCTGCTCCCCACTCTGTCTCTGGTGAGCCCTCTCACCGCGCCACGCCTCTGGCCTGTACCCCAGCTTGTATGTATAAATAAATAAATCTTAAAAAAAAAAATTAAAAATAAAGAAATGCAGGGATTTCAGAGAAAGGAAAGAGCAGCAAACATTTACAACAGTAACTCCCAGAGTACAGGGCCCATTAAACATAGAATAAATGAACATTTTCTTTTGCACACTAGGAAGTGATGAATTTAATAAGATTGATGGATCAGGTGGGGGAAGTAAGCTATGGTAAAGAACAGGTCTCATTTTCCAGTGGTAGCATATTCCGAATCAAACTATCTAAAACAGTGTTTCTCAAAATGTGGATGCTTCATGATCATCTGATACTCCTGAGCCACACTTACTAGGGGTTCTGATTTGGTAGGTGTGGACAGGACTTAGGGAAACGAATTTTAACAGGGCTCAGTATCAAGTAAATCTTGTTATGGTTTCACCATACTTTGACAAATCCTGGACATGAAATCAGTTTCCTGGCTATATCTGCACCCTCAGTCCCTGGTAAGTTCAAAGGGGGTTGGCCTGTCAGTGGCATGTACCACCAGAACCAATGCTCACCGAAGATCTTATGACACAGTGTGTCCACTATAAGCAAAAAGTACATGAAAATAAAGATTTACATGCTTGATATGCTTGATCATTTGTTTTCCAAAAAGATCTACTATACAATCTCCTAGTCTGTAGGAAATGTGATCTTATTTCTCCCAAAATACTTACGATAATAAAAGAAAATGTTTCCAGGCAACTACTCATGCATGAGATCTGCCTGTGATACATGTAAGAATTCTGCTGGAGAGCAAACACACAGCACCTTTAACTCCTCAGGTTATCTGAGTTGCTTAAGCTAAAGACAGAAAACTCAGGTGTGACACTTGGCAATGTTTCCTACCTGCAATGGTCACCAGCAGCAGCAATGAAGAAAGTTCACCTGCAGGGGGCGCCATTCCACTCACACAGTGGGTGGCCGCAGGCTTCTGAGGCAACCCTGAGAGGCAGTGGGTGAAGCAGGTTTCCTTTGATGTCTCTTGGGGGCCAGATTTCGCCTCCAAAACCTCAAAAGAGAAACAGAAAGGAGACAGGAGTGGGGGGAAAGTAGGTAAATGCAGAAACACACAATGTTTTTAATGGGAAGCCTATCCTGTAGCAGCAAGAGGTGTTTTAGGCAAATCATCCACCGGAAGTTTGTTCAAACAGCAAATATAGTTCCTTAAAAGAGGCAAAAGTTTCATGCTTTCTCCCCCTACAGGCCCGAATCTGTGGAATAAAATGGAGTCAGTCCCATTATATTTCATGAGTTCTAACACATGCTATCTCATATGTCGCGGCAGGAAGAGTCCAAGAGCACGGGTTCTAAATGAAGCTGCACAGATGGGTCTAAAGGGAGGGAGTTCTGCAGCCCTCAGTGGCCTTTTTAGACTTTTACTAGTCTCTTACAGAGAGGCAACCAGGTACAGGGCAGGCAATGGGGCTGCGGGGGTTGGGGGGGGGCAGGAGGCTGGTAGGCCTCCCAGCCCCCAGGGAATCTTCACCTTCTTGGGTTCTCTAGCTGCATCTTGTGGCGTCTCTGCTGCACCCCGAATGGTCCTTTGCTCCTCTGCTCCACGCTGTATTCTCTGCTGCTTGCCGCTTCTAATTCTGCTGCCGCCGCCTCTGCTTATAAGCCCAGTCTCTGGCCCAGGTGTGCCCACTCACACAAGCCCACGCCCTACTCCAGGTGCCCGCCAGCAGGCTTGTGCGCAGGCCTGCAGAGGTCCATCATTGAGGGGAGGGTTGAAAACCTGGTAATTCTTGTTTAGCCTACATCATACTTGTGAATACCTCTGAAACTGGGATGTCTAAATTGATCAAGCTCTGGGCAGAAAATGGATCCACAGCATGCATTGTGTGTGTATACTGAGTAGGCAGAACTGGCTTGAGAGGCTTGGAGGGAAGACAACCTGAAGCACTTTATTGCATGCTGCAGTCTTACTGCTCTTAAAGGCAGAGTCGGACTCAGATATTATTAACTGAAGATGACAGGTGAGTCAGCAGAAATGGACTAAGATTGTGGGCCTCCCTGGTGGCACAATGGGTTAAGCACAACACTATGACGCTATCCGCAGCCACCGCAGCATGAGTTCGATGCCCGGCCAGGGAGCTAACCCACATGGCGCGGCAGACCTCTCCAGCCTCGCTTGCTGCTCCCCTCAGCAGTGTGCTTCAGTCGGTCTGCCTGTTCTGCTCCCCAGGCTGTCTCTAGTGAATCCTCTCACCACCCCACACCCCTGACCTACACCCCAGCCTGTATACATAAATAAATAAATCTTTGAAGGAAAAAAAAGAGAAATGGACTAAGGTTGTGACTATGAATACCTCAAAATTTATATTCACTTACAGTTCCTTTTAACATATGTACAGGAATGGTATATGATAAACATTTGCCCAAAGGAATCTCTTCTGATGTGGAGAAATAGAAAATATGTGCTGTGGTATAACTGACAGGATTTTCTCGTTTCTTAGTGATCTTTCAAATAATGCTGCATCTTAACAATCACTGGCATCTCAGAGTTATTGAAATATAGAAATAAAGCACTTTATTTTTGTCTGGTACTTTCTTCAGTGTGGCCATCACAACAACCCAGTTAATATTATTATCTCTGCTTTAAAAATGAAATTGAGGCTCAAAAAGATTCACGGGTTTGCTCTAGCCTGAGGAACCAGTAGTGGTGTTACAGGGCAACCCCAATGTGAAATGGGGTTGGCCTGACTGTGGGTCCTGACCCGCACACTTAAAAGGGACTTATAATGAGACTCAACTGCAGGTACACACAAAAAGGGGTGATAAAGGGTTTATATACAAAAAGGGGAAATGAAGAAAGGAATAACTCGGAGAAAGAGAGCATGAACAATTTATCAACAAGAGAAAGAACACAAAGAGTTAGCATCATTCATGTGAAAGAACAAATGTGCTGGAAAGATCTGAAAAACAATCACTGAGGAAAAGAGAGCGGTGAATTCATATTTAAGTTTCAGTTTTATGAATTGACTAATCCCTATTTCAAAGAGATAGAATTACCATGGTCTTCTGAAATAAATTATTCCTCAAAGCCACCTTTCATCTCAGCTGGAGCTGAGTGTATGAAAAAAAAATCTGTATGTGACAACAGAAGCCACTATTTCTGGTATTTTCTTTGGAACTACCTTGTTTTGGGGTAAGGTTTGCCCAGAAATATCCTGTGGCGACTGGAGGAAACATACCATTTACGTATTCTCTTTGCATCTCACTGCAGTTGAGTTCTCTTCTTTTTTTTTTTTTAAAGATTTATTTATTTATACATACAAGCTGGGGTACAGGCCAGAGGCATGGGGCAGCGAGGGGGTTCACCAGACAGAGCAGGTAGCAGAACAGGCAGATCAGAAATACACTGCTGAGGGGAGCAGCGGGCGAGGCAGGAGAGGTCTGCCGCACCATGTGGGATTCTCCCCAGCTGGGCATCGAACTCGAATCTCGAGCTGTCGACAGCTCCACAGCGCAGAGCTGCAGAGCTCAACCGCTGCGCCACCAGGGAGGCCCTGAGTTCTCTTCTGATCTTGAAAAAAAGCCACTGGAGTAACTAGGCCAATAAACTCCAATCAACAAAGTAAGAACAGCCCCGGGGCAAAAGCCTCCCAGGCTGCAGACCATTGCTTGTCCCTCAGATTGGCTCAAACCATGACAGGAACCGGTGTTTAAAATTCCTGAAAAAGCCAGGACACTCAGGAGATGAGAGCAAACCTCACACCACTTCACACCTGGTGCTCTCTCCCTTATTCTACTGCAGCCCAAAAGGCAATTCTAAGAAGCCTTCCTCAGCTTTCAGTCTCCACACTAGAGTCACTGCTGCCTCCTCTGAAGATGTCCCAAGGTCAGATTATCACCACAAGATAGCATCGTATTATAAGTACAACAGTCTTCCTACACATAAACATACGGTCTACATTTACTCTGCTCATTTTTTGTTCAACACTAGAAAAACATTTTATCCCTTGCTTAGAAAAACTCTAGTTTTGTGCTGCTGTGCATAGAATATTTTTCCTAGCTATTTTCCTATTGCTTATTACTACTAGTGCTAATTCTGTGATTCTATCAGCTTTTAAGTTTTTTTTAATAGATATTTAAAGGCATACTCAGCTATGTTTTCATTTGCTGCACTTATATCTAATGAATCTTATAAGCCCTTTTTTATAGCTCTTAAATTTTGGGGGTTTTTTTGTGTGCACTTTTGAGAATAATCTAACTGCATCAAAATCTTAGGGTCAAATAAGAGCATACATATATAAAAAAGTACAATTAACACTGTAAAAATTATTTCATTTATTTTATATGCCCCTGATACTTTACGTACAACGGTTTTAATCCTCAGCCTCCCCAACTGCATATTATTGTGCCCATTTTATACTCTGAGATGTCCAACAATTGTAAACCAATTCAGGAATCTAACACCACAGAGTAAGTTCTTTATTTTTTTTAAAGATTTATTTTTGCATACAAGTTGGGGTGTAAGCCAGAGGTGTGGGGTGGTAAGTGGATTCATCAGAGACAAAGTGGGGAGTAGAACAAGCAGATCAACTGAAGATCACAGGCAGATCACTGCTGAGGGGAGCAGTGGGCAAGGCAAGCGAGGTTTGCTGTGCCATGTGGGAATCTCCCTGTCCGGTTATCGAACTCGTGCTGCAGTGGCTCTGGATAGCTTCATAGTGCTGCGCTACTGGGGAGGCCCCACAGAGTAAGTTCTTTCCACTATTCTATGCTGCCTTATGTATCTCTATCCATTTAGAAAAAAAAAAGTTGTTTTTTTTTCTAATTTACAAAAGTAATAATTGTTTATTAAAGAAAATCTAAGCCATTAGGTAGAGCAGAATGAATGACCTTGTTTTATTTAACAGTCAGTCCCTCCCTGTTATACCTCCTCTCTGCCAAGTGACTCAATCAGCATCTCAAAACCTAGTACCCCAGGATCTTGCTATGAGCCCCAAGGGCAGGACTTTGGTGGCAAAGGTAGCCCCAGACACTAGAAGAGAACTTGGCCCCAAGGCAGGAACTCCAATTTGGTGAATGAATACATGCACAGATAAGTATATGGAAAATTTTCCCTTGAGTAAGGAAAAGTTAGCTGATCCATAATTTTTGGATCCAAATTATTATGAGCTTTAATATTAACTTAATTGCCTTACTTCTTTTCTACTTTGGATTTTATTTTCATACATGCAAAAGATAAGGGTACATTACAGCCTTGTTAATAATAAAAGATTGGCAACAACCCAAATGTCAATGTCAGTTGATACTGACATTGGTTTAACAAATTATGATTTATCCAGGATATGTTATACTATGCAGCTGTAAAAGAAAATTACACACATATAAATGTTCTTATATTGTGTATATACTTTATACATATGTAAACATATGTATGCAATATATATAAACACATTAAAATTTACCATATGTACACACATAGTATTATGTATATATACATATTAACAAATAACGAATAGTATATAACATACAATACATGCATGAGTATTCTATTGCACATAATTATATGTACATAATATATTATTTATAATATATTTTATATATGTGTAAATGATACACAGACATAACTGAAAGATCTTTAGATATTAAGTAAAAAAAAGCAAGCTAGGTCAGTGACTACAGTGTGTAACATACGTGAAGAAGATAGGATTCCTGGGGCCTCCCTGGTGGCACAAAGGTTAAAGTCTCAGTATTATCAAGCTATCATCACCAGACACAGGGGCATGAGTTCGATCCCTGGCCAGGGACCCACGTGGCACATCAGACCTCTCTTGTTTTAAGCGCTGCTCCCCTCAGCAGCGTATTTCAATAGCTCCACCTGTTTTGCTCCCCACTCTGTCTCTGCTGAATCCTCTTACTCCTCACACCTCTGGCCTATACCCCAGTTCTTCTATGCATAAACAAATCTTAAAAAATAAGAAGATAGGATTCCTATATGCTTGTAGTATCTGCAAAATGAAATCATGCAAATTGAAGTAAACTAAGAGAAGGGATATATGTAGAAGAAACAAAAATGGAAATTGAACAGGTGGGAGATAGGAGTGGGAACACAGAGTATGTTTTTAGATATTTTTACTCTAGGTAACGTTAACTCTTAACATTTGAATTAATCAGTCTTAAAGATAAATAGTGCTACAAAACAAGTTTCCTACCCATCCTCCCCAATCCCAAGACTCTGAAGGTGCAACAAGCTACTTTGAACTCTTCTTTCTGACACTTTTTTTTTTAAGATTTGTTTTATTTATTTATGTATACAAGCTGGGGTACAGGCCAGAGGCATGGGGCGGTGAGAGGGTTCATCATAGACAGAGTGGGGAGCAGAACAGGCAGATTGACGGAAACACACTGCTGAGGGGAGCAGTGGGTGAGGCAGGAGAGGTCTGCCCCGCCATGTGGGATTCTCTCAGCCGGGCATCGAACTCGCATCGCTGCCGACAGCTCCACCACGCAGCACTTAGCCGCTGCGCCACCAGGGAGGCCCTTTTGCCACCTTTTAAAATGCTGTTTATATCATCGATTCCTTAATTTTAATTTTCATTTCAAATAATCTCTTCTGTACCTTACACAGACACACAGACACCCTCCCTTCCCTGCATTCTCCCTCGGGTTCATTACAAATGTTTATTTCATTTATATTTAGTGTGTCAGAGAGGGAGTTCCTTAATGCAGAAAAGAATATAACCAAAAATCTGAACTTCAATTAGAACTACTTCAAAATAAAAAGCTTCTGCACAGCAAAATTAACTATCATTAAAACAGATACCCTACCGAATGGGAGAAAGTATTTGCATATACTACATCTAACAAGCTGCTAATATCAAAATCTACAAAGGACTACAAAATCTACAAAGCAAATAACCCAATAAAAAAAAAAAAAAAACAGGCAGAGGGCCTCCCCGGTGGCGCAGCGGTTGAGCGCTGCGCTGTGGAGCTGTCGGCAGCGGCAACGCGAGTTCGACTCCCGGCTGGGGAGAATCCCACATGGTGCGGCAGACCTCTCCTGCCTTGCCCGCTGCTCCCCTCAGCAGTGTACTTCTGATTTGCCTGTTCTGCTCCCCCACTCTGTCTCCGGTGAACCCTCTCGCCGCCCCACGCCTCTGGCCTGTACCCCAGCTTGTATGTAAAAAAAAAAAAAAAAAAAAAAACAGGCAGAACTAAATAGACAGTTCTCCAAAGAAGACATGCAGATGGCCAACAGACATATTTAAAAATGTTCACCATCGCTTCTCATCAGGGAAAGGCAAATCAAAACCACATGAGGTGCCACCTCACACCTCTGAGAATGGCCCATATCAAAAAGACAACAAACAGCAAGTATTGGCAAAGGTGTGGAGAAAAAGGAGCCCTCATATACCGTTGGTGCAAATGCAGACTGGTCCAGCCTCTAAGAAGAAGAATATGGAGGTTTCTGAAAATGGAGAAATTAGATCTACCATATGATCCAGAGATCCCTTTCTTAGGTATCTACCCCCAAAACACTCATTCAAAAGGTTATCTGCATGCCCGTGTTCACTGCAGCACTACTTACAATAGCCAAGCTATGGAAACTACCTAAGTGTCCAAGAACAAATGGGTGGATAAAAATCAGTGATATAGGTACACAATGGAATATTACTCAGTTATAAAACAAGATGAAATTTTGCCATTTGCAACAATGCAGGTAGAACTGCCGGAGATTATGCTAAAAGAGATAAGTCAGAAGGAAAAAGACAAATATCAAGTGATTTCCCTCATATGTGAAAATATAGAGCAACAAAACAAAGGAACAGACAAAACTAAATCGAAACAAATGCTAGGTATTTGACTGCAGAACTGAGGCCACCAGGAGAGAAAGGTGAGAGGGTTGAGAGCAAAGGGGACAGGGGGCCCAGTGGACTATGGTGAAGGAGTATGGGTGTCTGATGGTGATAGCTTACATTTGCAATGTATACATTTTACAGTATTTACAGTATTTCAAATCAATGTTACTTCAATAAATATAATCAGTGCCCCCCCCAAAGATATAATAATAATAACAGATCTGAGTTTCTCATCTAAGTATGACAAATTGTTCCTAAGGACAGCAATGTCTTCTAGAAGGACTAAAAGTCCAAGGAAATAATTGTCAAAGTGAATAACTTTCCCAGACCCTCCACGGAAAATATTATTTGCTGAACATTAACGGACTTTTGTCTTAAGTCATGCTAACTCTTAAAATACTGTTCAGAGACAAGACCTTACAAAAATCATTGGTCTGAAAGTGAAGGATATTTTTTAAATTTACCAGTTAATATAAAATGTTCGGTATCACCCTCTTGAGGTAGTCTTAAAAATTCACTGTATCTTGATGCTTTTAAGATAAATAATTTACTGGATAATTTCTTACTGCAATAAAATTTTAATAAGGTTTTTATGATAGCTTATTTTCTAAAAACCCATACACAGTGCAAAGATTTTTAAAATAACTTATTTTCCACAAGAGTTTACTTTATATAGAGTTTATTATATTCTTCATTAATGAGTCACTTGAAATCTTTTAAAAAGTCCTTTCTTGTGGCTTTGGTCCTTCTTGTGGCTAACAGATATCTCAGCTGGTTGCTTTTTTAATTTTCTGTCTACCTAGCATCATGTTTTCTCAAATGTAACAATGATACTGTAAACTGTTTCTCAGTACGTGAAAATCATCGTTCATATTTTGAAGAAATAAATAAATGCTAAATTAAAAAGAATCTTTAAATTAGGGCATAAAGGAATGATTAGGTAAGTATATTTAAATAAATAAAATCTTATTTATCATCACATCATTAAAAATTGACATTCTAATACATTAAAATAAAAAGGATATAGTTTCATAATAAAGAACAACATTTTTAATTGAATAAATTTAGCCTCGTTAAAGGTTATTAAAATTAGAATCTCAATGTCCAATATTAGAGTATGATTAAATATTATTGCCTGTAGCATGGATGTATAATATCCATATATAACCATGAAGTCCATGAAGCAGTATTACATGGAAGATGTAGATTATAAACAGATAATACAATGTTAAATATACCTGGGAAAAGTCTGGATTTCTGTGTCTAGTAAAATAGCAACACGGTGTAATGTTGAGATTGCTGGGGGAAATAAAACTAATGCCCCTTTTAATATATAATTGCTCTCACACCAGTGTAAGGGACATCACCCAGGGCTGAAAACCAACAGGAGCCAACAGCAGCTACCAGAGAGAGCTACAGATTTTTAAAACCTGAGAAGTGAGTTTAATACATATAGAGAAAACAGAAGTCCCAGCCTTGGGCCCATTCAAGCTGGGGAGTTGGAGCTAAAGGTGCCTCATAAAATCAAGAAACTTTAGAAGAGAAAGACTTGAGGGACAAAAACACAGAGTTCCCAGACCCTCTCCTCTGCCACTTTTCCCAAATCTCCACACGTTGACCAACCCAAAAACTCTCCAAACTCCCTCTTGGGGGTTGATGTAGATTTCATTACTTAGACAGGATTAATTAAATCACCGGCCACTGGCAATTTAATGCAATGTCTAAATCCTCCTCTCCCCCACCATGAGGCCTAGAGGTAGGGTTGTTCCAACCTTCTTATCACCTAGTTAACTCTCCAGGCAACCAACCCCCATCCTGAGGTGCTTCCAAAGCCACTTACTCACACAAGAGACTCCTATAAAACTTTCAATACATAGGAAATCCCCAGGGCTTTTGGGAGCTCTGAGCCAGGAACTATGGGTAAAGATCAAATATGAGAAATATATTTTGGTCATCTGGACTTATATATGTGTATTTATTTTCATAGTCCTTCATTTACACTCAAAACATCTGGGAATGTGTAGATGGAATTACAGGTTGCACTGCTCATTACCAAAAGGAGGTCTAAAACCCATATATAGAGTCATTCCAATCTCACACAAAATCAGCACATTCTGAAGATAGAAAATGGATCCCAGGCCTCCCTGATGGCACAGCAGGTTAAAGCGCAGTGCTGTGGAGCTGTGGGCAGTCGCTATGCGAGTTCCATGACCAGCCGGGGAGATTCCCACATGGCGCGGCAGACCTCACCTGCCTCGCCCACTGCTCCCCTCAGCAGTGTGTTTCTGTCCATCTGCGCATTCTGCTCCCCGCTCTGTCTCTGGTGAATCCTCTCACCGCCCCACGCCTCTGGCCTGCACCCCAGCTTGTATGCATAAAATAAAATTTTTTAAAAATCTTTAAAAGAAAAGAAAAGAAAATGGATCCTAAAACTTACACAACCAGGTAAAGGATTTACAATATCCAATACAGCCCAAATATATATTTCTTATAAATCACAACATCATAGGGAGTAACGGAAGAAGCAGAGATCAGCTAGGAAGGAGTTCCCAGGGTGGGCCAGGGGAGAGGTGCGCTCTTGGTAGCAGTGAAGGCTCAGAGGAGTCAGATTCTTGACTTATTTTGAAGGTAGAGCTTACTGGGTTTGCTGATGGATAGGGTGTAGGGCATGGGACAAAGGTAAGTCTGGGATGACTGTGCAACTGGAAGACTGGGATTGCCATTATCCCAAATGGAGAAGAACATAAGACATCCAAGTGGACTATTAAATGGGCTTAGACATCTCAGTTACAGATATGGGTTAAACATATTTTTAAACCTGTCTTCAACGTATGGGTTAAAGAAATCTACAATTCAGCTGAGAGAGGAACTAGAGATATCATCTGGAAGTCATCATCATATAGCTGGTGTTGGAAGCCACATGATGATTAACAGCACCAAGGGAGCAAGGATAAATGGAAAGGAAAGAGAAGAGAGGGTGGGGGATTGTCGGGTGATGAACTTGGTTGACAGGAAGAGAGGGATGTGTGCAGATGGAGAGACTGGCCATTCTTCTAACAATTCTATAAACACATTTCTCACCTCCTCAAATAGACCTGCTGGGAGGCCTTAATGTGGAAGAAGAAAAACTTAAAATAATGCCTTCTGATATTGAGAGTAGCACATTTTGCTCTCAGTCGGGGTGCAAATCACACTGCAGCAGCCCTCTGGCTGCTTTAGCAGGAGCAAACCAAACATAGCTCTGACCTGATTAAATACCAACTAACTAAAATGACAATTCAGTGGGTTCCAATCACTGCTAATTCTAACACTGCCAGATTAATTGGTTTAAAATCCTGGTCTGCATTTCCTCGGTTAGTAATATACTGAAGAGGGGGAAACTTAGAAATTTATTTTCTTTTTTTTTAAACATTTTTTAAAATTTATTTATGCATGCAAAAACTGGGATGTAGGCCAGAGGTGTGGGGTGGTGAGAGGATTCACCAGAGACAGAGTGGGGAGCAGAACAGGTGAATCGACTGAAGTACACTGCTGAGGGGAGCAGCGGGCAAAGCAGGAGAGGTCTGCTGCGCCATGTGAGAGGCAACCTGGCCGGGTATTGAACTCATGCTGCAGTGGCTGCGAACAACTTCATAGTGCTGAGACTTAACCCGTTGTGCCGCCAGGGAGGCCCAAATTTATTTTCAGTGTATGTTAATCAACATTGGTGGGGACTGAGGGATTCATGCTTCTTGAACTTGACATTCAGACATGCAAAAATGTGCATTTCTTGAGAAATCAAAAAATCTTTTTTTGTAACCAGGGCTGTGGCACTTCAGAGCTTGGTTTTAATCTTAGCTAGGAAGATTCCAAATGTGAGGGCCTCTTTGGTTTTTACCCTGCAGAAAATGTTAACAATCCATAAATGTGTTTTTGCTTTTTCTATCCTTAACTTACCCCTAACTCCTACCTAGTCCCTGTACATACAAGGAACTTATCTCTGACTGCCAATTCTCTTTGGTATTTCATCTTGAAAGCAAGGAACGGTAGCAATATGATAGCAACCAAAGCTGGCATGTAGCAAAACTGAGAAGCATATAATTCTGCCTGTCTCCTCTTTTGGGGAGTCTCAGTTAGGTCCTCCCGCATCTCCTCCATTGAGTTCCTTCCTTTGGGTTTCTCCAAGCATCTAAACAATAGAGTTGGCTGTTATTGCTTACTTAAGCCTTAATGTTTTAGTCTTTATAAGAATGCTAGCATTTACACATGAATATTCCTGATGACCCAAAAAGAATATTTCAGGTACTTTCAACAGATGATGATATGGGAAGATACTTGGGAGATAGGTGCTAGTCCTGTGGTTCTCTAATCAAAGCTACTTAACACATCTCCTTTATCATAAAAGACTGAGAGAAGTAGGGCCTCGCTGGTAGTGCAGTGGGTTAAGTCTCAGCACTATGAAGCTGTCCACAGTCACCGCAGCATGAATTCAATCCCCAGCTTCCCACATGGCACAGCAGATCTCTCCTGTCTCGCCCGCTGCTCCCCTCAGCAGTGTACTTCAGTCAGTCTGCCTGTTCTCCCCATTCTGTCTCTGGTGAATCCTCTCAACCCCCACACCTCTGGCCTACACCCCAGCTTGTATGCATAAATAAATAAATATTTAAAAAAAAAGCTTGAGAGAAGTAGTAACAGAGCAAGTCTCTAGATGTTCATTAAAGGGGAATCATCCACTCTTGCTGTTTGAAGTATCTGAGCTCTCTAACGAGCCAGACACTGCCAGTGAGGGTCCTCATTATTCCAAGGATGGCTCAGAAACACAAGCCCACACACAGCAAATGCACTCACATAATCTTTCTGGGGGAAATTAGCTTCTGTAATAGAATTTTGACAAGGTAAGAATAAAAAGAAAACTTTATAGTTCAAGATGTCAGGCTGAACATGCATCTATTTCCCCCTCTTTTCTGTGTTTTCACTGAAGAAGAAAAAAGGAAAAAGAAAGGAGGAAGGACATATGAAGAAAGGGAAAAAAGAAACCAATACACTAGAAGAAGAATAATGAGAATAAACTAGAAATTTCAAGGAATTCCAGAAGATGGAAAGCAATGGCATAGAGCTGGAGGAGAATTAGGAAACACACTCCCTCAAAACTGAGGTGCACAGGACTCCTGAAAGGAGCCCTGGAGACACCCCAAGCTCTAAGCCAAAGAATGCTGAGACAGAATGTGCCAAGGCACAATCTCCGAGGTAAGGAATTAAAAGAAAAACAGATCTCAAACTAAGGCCAGAGAATTTTTGTTTCACGAAATAGAGATCTGACAGTAAAGGCCTCAGTGGCAGCCTGAGGTCTTTGGACAAAGCCAATAGAATTTGAAGGCTCAAGCTTTGCCCTGTAAGAAAACATGCTCTTCCAAAGCGCTCACCTCTAGAACAGAATTCTTCCAGTAGCCACTTGGGAGCACCCACCCACACTAAGGCTAACCTATGTAGACACTGCCCCCCCCCACACACACATTCTTTTCAAAAGAAGGACTTTCTGAAATATGCTGACCTATACCACTAGTGATCCCCTGGAGTATCTAGAGCAGAGAGCATTTTCTAAATTTGAGGGTGAAAAATGCCAGCGATCTTACAATGAGAAGAAAATACTCAAACCTTCAGATTCTAGGGATCTTCTTTCATCTCTACCCAAAGGAAGCAAGTCCAATCAGAACCAAGGTGGAACAATGACAAAGGACTTCAGAACATGTGGAACAGCCTTCCTAGAATATGGTTCTTTGTAGTCAGGAATTATACATGTTGAGTGATGGGATGTTTTATTGTGGTTGCTACTGGTTTTTGGAAAAAAAGAAAGTCAACATGAGTTATGTAAGACAAACCTGTGACTGACACTTTGATAAAGATTTGTTTGCAGAATCACAATGCAATGATGAAAAGACAAATAGCCCAATTAAAAAATGGGCAGAGGCTCTGAATCGAAATTTCTCCAAACATTTACAACTGACCAATTGACAATTGACCCATAACTGTTGCATAGTATCTGCACTAAAATTAATGATAAAGGAATCAGTATGATTTAAACCCTGGAGAGGTATACCCTAGAACTGCCTCTTTTACTGATTGTGTTTCTTCTGTGTTCCCAAGCCCTGGCACACTGCCAAGATGGAGATTGTGTGAATGAAATAGATTATTCTTTAAATAGCATCACAAAATGTACACTAAAAATATTACAATCAAATCCTATTAATGAATGACTATTTTCTCCCTTTAGGTTCTCCTTCCGTTTATTCACTATGTATACATATATTTAGCAAATAAAATATAGTTCTTATTTTCATTTAATAGTCTATCACAAAAGGGATCCTTCATTGTTATATTCTTCTTAGTTATTCTTTTGTGTGTGTGTGTGTGAGTGAGTGATGTTTGAACATTCCATTGCAATGATAGTCCGAATTTACTTTACCATTTCTTTATTGTAAGACAATTTGGTGATTTCCGATTTTTCTGTCTTTATAAATAATGCTGGAGGAAATGCTTCAGCAGGTTCGCTAAAAAAGCAAGTTGCAGATTTCCTGTTTGAGAGAATTAAAATAACCCAAAGGGAGCCTAATTTCAGAGACCCACATAGATCTTCTGCATTGCATTTTCTCACATACTCTTATAAACAGGCTGTCTTATTTATGGTTTGTACCATTTGTAGTTTTCTGATGAACAAAACTATGTTGGCAAATGCAGTTTTTCAAAGCTAGTGAACTCAAACAAGGCAGAACTATGTTTCTATTTCAACTTAGCCACAAGGGCTACCAGAAGCTTCTCTTGTTATTCCCCCTGCCTTATTTTATCCATTTTGACAACGGTTGGCTAAGGCAGCCTTCAACCACATGGCTGTCTTTTGGTCATGCACATCCTGGTCTCAAAGAGTCAAAGAAACACTGAAAGAATAAAAAAGAAAGAAAAAAACAAAATAGAAAGAAAAGATTGGAGGAATAAATGCAGTAATTTCCTTTGGGGGAGTGGAGGTGGGGGTAGGAAGAAAGGGATGGTTGGATAAAACAGAGAAGAGAATTCAAAAGATGGATAAGACAACATAGACTAAAATTAGAGTTCAGAGGAGGAAAAGGCAAGGGATTTCTATTTATTTATGCACCAATGACTAGAGTAAATATTTTAGCATCTTTTCTAAACGGTGGCAAATTAAGACAGTCTTCACAGCCCTCGAATTGTAAATAACCCCAGTTTTGTACTCTTGGAGACACTGTTCCTAAATTAAGAGGGAAAAATTCAAAAGGTGAAGCCTTGTGTGTACCTCATGGGCCTTTAAATAGTGTCCCTAATTATGGGACTAGCTTAGCTTTCATTTGCCTCAGCACTTTCATTTCCCCTTAAAATTCAATTTGCACCTAATGGGGTCATCACTGCTGCCTAAGTAAATGCTTTGTCCTGTGCTATAGCTACATTATCACCTTAAGAAAACAAGTGCCAGGAACAGCTAGGAAATTCCATTCTGTGCCTGCTGACATCCAGGTAAAAAGGCAGGATGCTTTGTGTGTCCATATAAGTTATGTGCTCTATGCCAAATTTTAAAGACAATTGATGATTCCTAAATTTCTGAATCAGGCAAACTATTCATCAATTCTGAGACTGTTCAGTCTTTAATTCTATTTATCAGTGTGCCTTTAATCAGCTGACCTAAAAATTTTCCTATAGAATTTAATTTTCTGGCATTAAATAAATAATTGTTCACTTATTGCCTATGAAAGAACAAAATGGAAAGGTGGTAAAATACTGTCAGTCAGATCATAATCTACTCTATTAATAACGTGGACATCAATACTTAATAATATTCATCATTACTATTAGCAATACACCAGCCATTTATAATAATCTTTTCATTCACAAGGCAATTTCATGTACTTTGTATTATTTGAGTATCCCAAAATATTGAGTGTCCCAAAATATTATCTGAGAATAACCAATCTGAAAACAGGTAAAACAGAATATGGAATATTCTGGTTGAATTAGCTGGAGTTCTGTGATTCACCAATCAGAAGTTATTTTCTAGTTTTTCTTTTTTTTTTAAGATTTATTTATTTATGCATACAAACTGGGGTGTAGGCCAGAGGTGTGGGGTGGTGAGAGGATGCACCAGAGTGGGGAGCAGAACAGGCAGATAAACTGAAGTACACTGCTGAGGGGAGCAGCGGGTGAGGCAGGTGAGGTCTGCTGTGCCATGTGGGAATCTTCCTGGCTGGGGATCGAACTCGTGCTGCAGTGGCTCTGGACAGCTTCATAGTGCTTTGCTTAGCTCCTTGCCCCACCAGGGAGGCCAGTTTCTAGTTTTTCTAATACAAGCCTTCTGAGTTTCCATGGGCAAGAAATATAAAAGTTAAAAAGGTGTCAGGGCTGCTTTTTTTCCTGATCATTCCCATTTCCAGCACCTTCCCTTGCCAAAGCAGGTGACAAAGTATTCAGGAGTCATACTTTTCACCCTGTGAAGTGCTGGAGTCTGGAAAATGGTTTGGAAAAGAAACAGCTCAGAAAGTATCTATATGAACAACTTAGATCCCCTGCTCTTATATCTACAAAGGACTCCTAAGCACCTAAGTCCTTGCCAACAAAGGACATATTAAAGGAAATCTGGACAACACATTTATCTAGGTGACAAGCAAAGAATGTGAAAATTTGGCAACTTTTCAGGATTGTACTCCTTGCTCTGACTTTCTCCACCAAAAGCTGATCAAGTAAAATAAGTTATAGAAGCTGTGCCAGTCAACCCAGAGGATTTACCCAGGAACTAGCCACAGAGATCATGCTTTACAACTAAAGTATAAAGTCATTTCCTATTAGGAGATTAAGCAGAATTAAGAGAAACCCAAGCCAGCATTGGTCTTTAACCAGGAAGGGTTTTCATGGAGGAATAAAAGGATAGTCCAGGGCTCCAAATGGTGAGTCAGGGAAATAGAAAAAACATAGGCAGAGAAAACTCCAAATCCCTCTCTTATCAACTTTCTAAGAATTAGATTATTTGGGAGATGGTGGAGAGAGTAAACAAAATGTTTTCTCATTATTAAACTCATGAAACTCAAGCATTAGGGTTAAATTACGCCAGGCTGGTGAAGGTTAGCCAAGTTATTAAAAGCAATATCTCTGCTGATAGCAGACAAGGAAGAAGTACACCAGTGAGAGAGATACCATTCTGGGACATGGCCAGAAGCATTACAATATGCAAAATGACTTAACATGTGAGAGAGAATCTCTCTTTAAATGCAATTACTAAAATCTTTATGGGGCGAAAAGATGGAAGTTATGAATAAATGGGGAGTGAAGCCTTTTTCAACTTGGAAGGAAAATAGCTATTAAAAATAACAACTTGTTAGGTTAACAAAGAAACAAAGAATAATTTAAATACTACAGTATGCTCTAGGGTACTTAATAAAATTCACTTGCAAGAAATAAACAGGCAAAAACATCCAAAGATATTTGGGAAATGAGAAGAAAAGTCATGGTAGGTTTTATTTTTATTTATTTATTTATTTGTTTATTTTTAAAGCTGGGAGGTTATCCTTTTTTTAAAGATTTTTTAAAATTTATTTATGCATATAAAACTGGGGTGTAGGCCAGAGGAGTGGGGTGGTGAGAGGGTTCACCAGAAACAGAGTGGGGAGCAGAACAGGTGGATCGATTAAAGTATACTGCTGAGGGGAGCAGAGGGCAAGGCAGGAGAGGTCTGCTGCGCCATGTGGGAAGCTCCCTGGCCAGGATGGAACTAGTGCTCCAGTGGCTGCTGATAGCTTCATAGTGCTGAGACTTAACCCCTTGTGCCACCAGGGAGGCCCTCTACAGCATATCTTATTTAATCTGCTGTAGACTCTTGTTTGGTAATGTAGTAGGTGTTCTAGAGAACCATATTGACCCATAAAGGATGACAGATGTACAAGAAATATTACCAGACTGATCAAAACCAAATAAGGAGCATCACAATGACTGTCAAAAAAGGCAAGTTTTACTTGTCCAGTCAGGAAAAAGGTCAAGGAAACAGTGACCACCAAATATAATAAGCAGAATTCTAAGAGAGCCCTGTGACATTCACTCCCACGTGTTCCTGCCATGATTATATTATGTTTTGTGGCAAAAAGAATTCTGCAGGTAGACTTAAGGTTACTAATCCTTTGGCTTTAAATCCAGAGATGGTCTGAACAATCCTTGCTGATCATATGAACCTTTTTAAAACACAGAGCTTTCTCCATCTGGTAACAGAAAGGGAAATCAGAAAATATTGGATGTGTCAGAAATTTCTCATTGCTGGCTTTGGAGACGGAGAGGGACGATGTGGAAAGAACCTGTGGGCAGCCTCTCGTTGTGGAGAGCTGCCCCCAGCAGCAGTCACCAAGAAAGGGGGTCTCAGTCCCAAAACTGCAGGGATTGGGTTCTGCCATCAACCTGAATGAATCAGGAGGCAGATTCTTCCCCAGAGCCTCCAGATGAAAACGCAGTCAACTCAAAACTTAATTTGGGTCTAGTTAGACCCTTGTAAATGCTAATAAATGGTACCGGTGTTTTTTTAAAAAAGATTTATTTTTTATTTATGCATACAAGCTGGGGTACAGGCCAGAGGTGTGGGGCGGTGAGAGGGTTCACCAGAGACAGAGTGGGGAGCAGAACAGACAGATCGACAGAAATACACTGCTGAGTGGAGCAGTGGGAGAGGCAGGAGAGGTCTGCTGTGCCATGTGGGAATCTCCCCCGCCGGGTGTCGAACTCTCGTCCCCGCTGCCGATAGCTCCATGGCGCAGCGGTTAACCAGGGAGACCCTAAATGGTATTGTTTTAAACGACTAAATTGTGGTATTTTGTTCCACAGCAATAGCAAACTAATGCAGTAAGAAAGGAGGTGGACATGGATTGACATAAATAATTATGAAGAACCTGATAAATACCACGGCATCCGGCAAGGACTAACCAATCATATGAACAGGGGCTAGTGAAAAAACAGAGCCATGTCATGATGGCATTGAAAGCATATGGAGGAAGGATTGCCAAGGGGACTTTGCTTTAACAGTACAGGAGGTTCAGTACTAAATTATAACCTCCATTTTCAGGCCAAAAGGAACATTTGTATGTACAACAAAAAAAATCTTTATTAACACACAGCTAAGCTTCTGGGAAGAAGCAGCGAGAAGTCTGTCTACAGAGCCAGTGATCTGTCACAGAACACATAGAACTTCAAGAGAAAAACAATTCCCAGTAAAGATGAGTCACCCTAAAAAGGGAGCAAATCAACACAAAGGAGAAATAAGAGATCTAACAAATGGGAGCAAGAATTGGAAGTCAAAGTATACCTGAGAGACACTATGTTGTTTTTGAAGTGGTGAAAAAGATTTAAATGAGAAACTGAGACAGGAATCATAACAAAATTTAATAGTACAATAAGATTTTTTAAAAGGGTATAGTTTAAAAGGTCCAAATAAGAAATTGTGCAATCAGAAATAAAGCCAATGAATTTTAAAATTCAAAAAACTAAAATAGATGTAGTATCTGAGGAAATAACCCAAAATTCTACTCAAAGAAATATAAAGTTGAAAATAAAAAACAGAATAAGATTCATGAATTAATAAAGGATCCAAGGCCTCCCTGGTGGCGCAAGGGATTCATTCAGTCTCAGCACTACAGAGCTTTCAGCAGTCACCACAGCACTAGTTCAATTCCCGGCCAGGGAGATTCCCACATGGCTCAGCAGCCCTCTCCTGCTCCCCTCAGCAGTGTACTTCAGTAGATCCGCCTGTTCTGCTCCCTACTCTGTCTCTGGTGAATCCTCTCATCCACCCCTTCCCACACACACACCTCTGGTCTATACCCCAGCTCTTGTATGCATGATGCTAATTAAAAATTGGAAATTGAGCAGAAGAGATGCAAGAAGCATTGGGAAGTCTAGAAATTGATTAACATACTGGTAAATAATAATAATAATAATAATGCTACCTAAAATACTAAAAAGTAGTAAAGTATAAAATAAGAGAGGGGTAACTCAAAATTAAAGTGTAAGGTCTTACATAGATTTGGAGAATGGAAAAATGTATTAATTTCCGATGTCTTAAAGAAAATGCATATTAAAAATAAAAGTATTTTCTGCTCTCTAGGATTTATACTGTTTGACAATACTGTTTGCCATTAAGGATAAAGGGAGTCAGGGCATGAGGGAAGACTCCAGAAATATGATATTCAATCTCTATCTTAAGGGATGAGTCCTTTAAAAAAAAAAGGTACCTGGACTATTAGATGGACGGCATGGAGTTCTGAAATGGTGACACATTTTGAGTGAAATGGGGACATATTTTCCATATGATTGGAAAATATAGCGGCGCATGATGAGATGATGAGAGGATGAAAATGTAGATCAAAAAGAAATAGTAAAGGAAAATATGGGTCATTGAAAGTTCTGCAATTCATTTAGTAGGGAGTGGGGAGATGCTGTCTTCTTTTTAACTTGTGGTAAAATATATATATATAACAGAAAACTTTCCATTTTAACCATTTTTTAGTGCACAATTCAGTGGCATGAATCCTCACTATCCCCAGAACTTTTTTCCTCCTGCTAAAATGAGGAAAAAACATTAAACAATAACATTTCCCTCTTCCTCCAGGTACTGGTAATCATATTCTACTTTTTTCTCTATAAATTGACTATTCTAGATATTTCTTATAAGTGGAGTCATACAACATTGTCCTTTTTATTGTGGCTTACTTCACTTAGTGTTGTCTTCAAGATTCACCTATGTTGTAGCATGTACCAAAATTTCCTTCGTTTATAAGGCGGAATAATATTTCAATGTACATATACATCACATTTTGTTAGTGCAGTCACCCACTGATGGGTAGAGGAGTAACAAGTTCATATATCTGCTTTAGAAAGGCAACCCAGAAGGAGATACACGTATGGGACTTGTGAATCAAGAGAACTTATTTCAAGAAAGTGCGAGTTGCAAAAATAAAGAGTTACCACTTCCACCCAGTTAGGTGTAAAAAGTCTAGCAAAATAAGCTTCTTCCTTGGGGGTATTAAATATAATTACTTGGAATCGACATGGCTTTAAGAGTCTGATTGACTGTTACATTTGTTATCGTTATAAAGAAACTGCAAGAGAAACTTGATGCATTTTATGATTTATGACATTATAAATCAGAACAAGGTTTGGTCACATCAAAATAGTCCTATTTTTAGTGCTATAAATTTTGAAGACATAGAAGATATATCCTGAAATATACTGAAAACATATCTCAAGAATATGCTCTATGCTAGGCAATGAATAGTTCTCACCTGGATTTTTATATTTAATTCTTACAGAAATATCATTAAGTAGGTCCCATTATCCCTGTTTTACAGATGAAGAAACTGAGGTGTACAGGGCTGAAAGAATTTGCCAAAGGAGACTCAGTTACTAAATTGCATAGCCCAGCCCTAACCCAGGTCATCTGACCCACAATCCACATCACTGCAGGCAGAAACAGTTGTGGTTGTTTCGACTATTTATTTAAAGAGAATGTTTCTCCTCTGGATAGGGAAAAAATAACAAAACAAAAAACAAAGTCAAGAAAATTTAACAGCAGATCAATTCATTTATATTAAAAACTTAATGAAGCTCTTCATTATTTTTAATACATAAAGATTTTGGCTGAATTCTTTTTGCTATTCTGAAAGGAAATTAAATCTCTGCTTCGTCATTTTACTTGGAAAAGCCATAATGGGTCTTTCTAGCACCTGTGGCTCTAAAAAGTCTTAATATATGTTTATATTTCATCTTTTCAAGTTGCAGAGGAATTCAGCTGCTCTATGACTCCCAAATCTATAACTGATATCCCCAGTGCCCTATTTGCATAAAAAATGAGACAAAATAATGAGCATAATATAAAATTTTACATTTTGGTGTAACTTTGGTAGTCTCCATATCGTGGAGACTTAAAATAAATTTGAAGCATTTGGACAGTAAATAATTATTTCAGGAATAAAGAAATCAACACTAACATTTACTTCAAAAATTCTATAGTTAACTTTTTTTCTTTTATCAAAACATTATTGATCTGTTCTATTTAACCACTAGAGGGGAAAAAAAGCATCAGACATTTAACCCACAAAGATGTTTATATGAATAAACTACTAACTAAAAAATGAACATGAGCGTGAGACCATATTCTTGTCTCTCTCCGTAAAGTTAAGAGAATGAATAATGGAAAGGCTGATGAGTTGCAATTTCAGGTTTATGCTCTTGATTAATGCTATCTTAACATCCATTCAGTGGAGGGAGTTCAAAGGGCAAGAGGGGAAAAACCGCCATTAAAAGGTTTTAAGCTTCAAATTGTGACGAGATACAGAGACAAGATGAATTTAGCAAACGACAGCAAAGATGACACAAATATTACCAAAAGAAGTTTAAAGATGAGTCTATAGGTCTAAGAAATGCAATTCATGAGGTTTCAAAAGGATGCAAAATTTCTCGACTTCACCCTACTAAGAAACCATCAATGCAGCAATCGGGTAGTGCCCTTTCCTAATTGTCTAGGAGAACCTTTAAAAACTCACCTCCTAAACTCAGGGCGTCAGGTTGCTCTTTTGCTTTGGCTTGACCTGAGGACTTGCTGCTCTCTCTTCCCCATCACTCCGCCAGCCTCGCTGCAAGGAAGACACTCTACCTCCTGGCGACACCGAAGATCGCCCTAGTAGATGCCGCTGGCTCGGAGCATCACCTGCTGTCCCACCTGCTCCTCTTGGTCATCTCCCGGCCTTACACACGCGCGTGCATTCACACACACACTCATACATTCGCACAGTGAAGCTCACATCTGCTGTCAGAGAGAAGGTACCGCCCCACCTGAGCAAAATCTTTCCCCTTCTCTTTCCCAGGGCACGGTCCGAAGGAGGGACTCCAACCCAAACTAGACAGGCTGAGGCAACAGCTCCCTTCTTACCTCCCTCCTGCAGTGACAGTGAATGCGGCCAGTTCCTGCGCTCGGCTCTTCGCGAGACCAGCCAGGCACGCCTCGGTCAGCACTGTCTAGTAACGATGCAAGCCCGGCGGACCCCAGTCAGCGCCCGGCGGTCGCTTCTGCTGGCGCTAGGAAAGCGCGCGCCCGTGATTCAGCGCCTTTCAGCCGCCGCGGTTACCACGGCGACGCGCGCGCACGCGCGCACGGGTCCTCGGGGATGGGCGGGCGGCAGTCCCTGCCCTGCTCTCAGCTTGAGCTCTTAAAATGGGCATTCAGAGGGACAGACTCCCACAGCTCAGGGGAGCGCGCGGGCAGCTTTCGAGAAACGGGGCCGCCTGCGTGTTCCTCTTTTCCTTCTCCAGCCCCTTGCCCGTCACCACGGTCCCGAACGACCCTTCCAAACGCAGCTGCCAGGAACGCAGGAGCTAAGCGCACTACTTGGGTCAAAGTCGCTTTGCGAATGTGTCCGAGAAGCGAAGTCACCCCAAGTACACAAGTCTTGTGCCTCTAGCGAGAGGCTCCTTGGGCCCAACTAGGTTTTGAACAGGTGCTGCTTCCCGACTGAGGATGGAAAACGGCTCTGGGAGGGCCCCAAATCAATCCCATGCTCCCGAGATTAACTAGCTGTCTAATATATTTAGACTGTATTTATTTCTTGGGGAAGGTGATAACCTGACCCACAGAGAACTCACGCAGACTACTCTTCCTTGCATCTTTACTGTTCTCTTACCGTTCTGGGGTCAGGGCGCATTCCTTGCACATTCCCAGGACTATGAATTACAGCGCAGAGTTTAGAGCTGAGTTACAGATGGCGTCAATAATCCCCTACTAGGCTACTCACTCGCCTTGGATGGGCCTTGGACAAAAAGTTCTGTCAAAGCGCCATTTCCTCAATTACAAAAGAGATAACCATAGTGTTATAGTGCGCCCCAATAATCACGAAGCAGAGGAGCCGTCAAACAAAGGCCTTTCTTTATTAATACTCAGCCATACCCACTGGCCAGCTTGAAGCCCCATCCGCAGATTATCAGTGCTGAGGACTACAGGAGCGGCTGGCTCAAGGCCCCATCCGCAGAACTGAAGCCCCGAAGCAGGGGTCAGTAGGGGTTTCACACCTGCTCCCCTCCACCTTCTCACAGTATAGCTACTAATTCCATAAAAGGCAAGCATGCTATGTTACAGAAGCAGAGCAGAGCGGTTACGCCAGGTAGCCAGAGATTGGGTCTTATATGGGGCTATGGGGCTAGGGAGGTGTTTACTTTGACGAGAACGACCTTGCATAAAGGGCTGGGTAGAAGGCATGTCTGTCCTCCTGCTGGCCCAGGTTGCCTTGGAGTGGGGGTGAGGTCTGCACTATCTCATGCACTGTAACTATAGCATTCATAAAAGGTGGGTTGTAGGAATTAATGATAATGCACATTGCAAGAATAAAAATTTGTTGAGGACTTGAAGAGTGAAAAATCATCTTAGATGAAAAAGAAAGGCAACCCTGTCTTTAATCAGGCTAAGAGGACAGACTCAGACAGGAAAGTTAACAGGAAATAATGTTTCTCCCAAAGCTTTGCAGCAGCAATAACTTAAAAACTCCCTCTTTGAGTGTCCCCTTTACTTTGTTATTCCCATCTCTAGCCACTGATACCAAATTGCTACTTTTCTTTCCTGAGAACATCCAAACATTGTTAATTCATTTCTCCCAATCTTTCTTTTAAACAGTAACCAATCTCCTGATTTCAAGAACCTCCTTAGAAACCTTCCATGGGAACCCAAATTTTACCTCTTTCTCTTCTCATAAGACATTCCACAGTACCCCTCCTTACTGCATCCATAAATCTGATTTAGCTAAACTTCTTCACAATGGTCTTTAAATATATTAATATATATGGATGCTTAACCCAGAATGTTAAATTATAAACTCAGCACTTTTACTAAGACATATATAATGAAACATGTTTTTGAAATGTGTTTAAACATTTGTCTTACTAAGCTGCACAATAAGACAAGGAACTATCCTATTTTGTAGGTGGGAAAAATCAGATCTAGCAAGGTTCCAGGACACTCCATATCAATGGCGAAGATGGTGCTTGGTCTGTTAAAATAAAATATTCTGAGTTGGAATTTCACCGAGAGGTAAGGTACAAAAAACTATACTGGAAAGAAGTTTTTCCAATAGAGTAAAAATCTCAAGATACTGAAATTTAATGTCCTTAATTTTTTCATTATTTAATAATGTTTGCCCATGAAACCAACTAAAAATGGTTCGATCCTATTCACTTCTAACTTGTTTCTTATTTTGTCACTATAAGCAGTAATTGGAAAGGTCTTTCACTTGGATGCTTGGATGATATAGAAGGAAACAGTACTCCTTTCATAGTTTTAAAACAACTTGAGAACTCCTTACTCTAATAAACATTTTATAGTTTATATTTTGCCTTTTACCTAGGGTTTGTTTGTTTGTTTTATTTTTTTGTAGGTGAGGTGAGGCTGGTTTTTTATTCTTCCAAATGAATAAGCCATTTATGCCAAAAACTTCCTCTTCTAGTATCTTCGTGATATATGCTAAGATATTAGCAGTAATTCTCAAGTTACTTTTAATGATTAAAACTATGACTAACATAAAAATGCTTTTCCATTGCCACTAAAAAGGGAATGTTATGTACAAATTCAGCTTCCCTTTGCTAGGTGTTTCAGTTGTTAATTCTGACACTCCTGATAAAAATAAGGTTCTGCCGGTTTGCCTTCTAATTATTCCACTGGCTTTCTTTTTTTATACTAAGGAAGTCTCAATATATTTTTGGTAATTCTTAGCTAGGGTGAGAAGCAACATGGGAAGCTATTTTCTTCCACATGAACATGAAGTAGCAGCACTAGAACCAGAAACAGAAAGTAAAAACCTTAATCCCATTATAGGCACAAAAACATACTAAAGCAAACTACAAACAAGTGAAATTATTTATTTAAAGTACATTTCTTATGGGAAAAATGTTTTTGTTTTAAAGCACATTTTAAAGTGTTCTTTAATCTCTTCTTGTAAAATAACTTAATTTTACAAGTAGCAAAACTAAGTGGCTATCTCTCTTTACACATTTATTTTTCTCTTAAAAAAAAAGTCCAGTACCACTATAATACTGACTTTAATAATTATCTTTTCTTCTATTGGCAACATAACTACAAATGTAAATTTCTAAAAGTTAAGGAATTTTAAGTTTGATTTCTTTTATAGCTTACCGATTATGTACTCAGCTGACAAAAATAGTCTGATAGAGTTGTCATCTACTTAAATGCAGATGACCACAACTTTATTTAAAATGATCTGAATTTGTGGAATACACTAAGGTTTTCTCTTGAAATCTTACTTAAAATAGTAACTCTCTTTGGTGCCCTTTAAAAAAAAATCAAATATGAAAACTAGCCCACAGAGGTGCTTGAAACCCAGCAAGCAGCTAAGACTTTTCTTCAAAGCTCTGACAGTCTTCCTGAACTTTCACTAAGAGGCCCCCTTTTATCAACACTGGATCTACTTTAATTTAAATAAACATTGATATTTAGTTCTGAAATCTCAGGACTAAACTCACAAAATAATATCACAATAGTTTTATATGTTACAGTGATCCAGTATATTAATTCTGCTATATTGAATCTAACCTTTCCAGACAGGTAGAAATTATATTTGCCAAAGTCCAGAACAAAACTACTTAGAACATTTTAAACTCTTATTTGAAAAGCATTTCACAGTATTATATCTAAATTGCACAGAAGACCCCAGTGATCACTAGGAAATCTACCACAGTCCAGTTTTTCCAACCCCAGGAGGTCCAAACTTCGAGGAATAATGTATCCACTTTGTGGGGCTGCTGCTCTGAAAAATATTCGATCAAAACGAAGCTTGCGATTAGCAGCTATTTGAAGATTAGAGTTCATTTGTGTATCCCACGTATACTGGCAATGCTTAGGTTTGCCCAAAAACTCCCAGACGTCCAAAATGTTGCTGGGTAAACCACCACATTTGGTAACCTGCAAATAAAAAGAAACTGTAAGATTTGCTCTTCATTTCCCTAAGTTAAAAAGGTATCTTCATACTATTATGTGTAATATTTCAGGTCAGAATGTAACAAATTATTTATTAATGACCAACCACCAACTAGATATGTTGTAACTTAAAGTATTTTGCTACATGATAATTGGCAGGTAATGCCAAACTATCAAGATACCCAGAAGTCTGGAATTGGTACCGTCTCTTCTACTATACATAGATTCATATAAAACTCAGGAGGCTGAAAACCCATGGCCTCACTAATTTTTATTACTCACTTTTAAAAAAAATGAACACAAGTGAAAAGAAGGCAAAACTCTTTACAAACTCTTTAGCAAAACCCTTTAGTTTATAAATTTAGAAGTATTTATATGATCCAGTGTCAACTGCCTTCACAGTTTTATCTGAAATTTACTAACAGTATTGTCTCTTATCCAACTCACCTCCCAGGAGTAAAAAAAAAAAAAGTGGTAAAATACACATACTATAAAATTTGTCCTCTTAATGTGCACAGTGCTGCGGCATTAAGTGCTTCCACATTATTGCACAACCACGCATGTGCAGGATGTACTCATTTTCCTAAACTGAAAGTCTGTACCCTTTAAACACAAACTGTCCATTCTGGCCTCCCTTCAGCCCTTGGCAAATACCATTCTACTTTCTGTCTATGAATTTTTGACTATTTTAGGAAACTCATGTACAAGGAATCATAAAACTTTTGTCCTTTTGTGATCGGCTTATTTCACCTAGCATAAAGTCTACAGGTTTCATCCATGTTGTCGCCTGTGTCAACATTCCCTTTCTTAAGCTGGGTAATAATACTCTATTGCATGTCCGCACCACATTTTGCTTATCCACTCACCTACCTGTCAACGAATACTTGGGTTGCTTCCAGTTTAGCTACTGTGAAATAATGCTGCTATGAGCATGAGTTAACAAACATCTCTTTGAGACCCTGCTTTTACTAGTTTTGGGTATGTACACAGAAGTGAATTGCGGGATCATGTTTAATTTTCAGAAGAATCCCACACTGTTTTCTACAGCAGCTGCACCATTTTACATTATTGCCACCAGCAATGCAGAAGGGCTCCGAACTCTGCGCATCCACACCTACACTTACTATTTTCTGTTTCTTTGGCAGGTTATGCCAACGGATGTGAAGTGGAACCCTACTATGGTTTTGATTTGCACCAAGTGTTGATGCAGAGCGTCTTTTCATGTACTTCCTGGTCACTTCTGTATCTTCTTTAGAAAAATGTCCAGATGTTTTGTCCATTTTTTAATGAGACTGTTTTACATTGAGCCGTAGTGCTTTGCATAGTCTGAGCATTAAAGCATTATCATATATATGATGTGCAAATATTTTCTCCCATTCCATGATAGTATCCTTTGATGTACTAATTTTTTAATTCCAAAAGTTTCTCTTGACATCTGTGTTTTAGTTGTCATATCTAAGAAATCACTGCCAAATCCAATACGATGACTTGGGCCCCATTTTCTTCAATGATTTTGCAGTTTCAGTATTTACTTTGAGGTCTTTGATCCACTTTAAGCAAACTTTCATATATGATGTAAAGATGCAATTTCAGATTTTTGTATGTAGATATCCAGTTCTCCCGACACCATTTTTTCAGAATTAGGCTTTCTAAAAAGTCAGTCAGGTTGTCAACCAGGTAACAAGAAATACAGCTGGCAATAGTCACTGATTTGCAAACAGTTCAAAAGAAAGTTTGATTTTTTAAAAAAAAATAATGTGTGTATAAGAATATAAAATCACTGAGGGAAGAGCACCAGTTCCCGTATTTGGAATACCACCTTCACTTTGGCAGTAAATCCTGACATGCTTTCATCTTCCATTTCATCTCTTCCACTCCTGGAATTCTGTGCAGTGAAAATGAAGAGACTCCTCTCCATTTCTCTTCACTTTCAACCTGATGTGCACTCAGCCAGAATGAGAGGAAAAGGCAAGGTAGGAAAACCACTTAATATGTTCCCAATCTACACTAAGTCCCGAAAAACTTTAATTTGTCTCTACTGTACTAAAGGCAGAGACTTTGTTTCCATCCTGGACACGATGGTAGTGGGGAAAGGAGGTAACAAACATCAGAAGAAAGAGAGTGAGAGACAACCGTGATGGTCAAATCATTTTGTTCTTCTCACTGTGCAGTACTACAAATTAACTTAGTTTTTTTTTTAATTCTTCTATTCATTATTTTCTCTCTACCTCTCTTGTGAATCAATACAATTCAGCAACATTTGATTTTGTGTTGTCTGTTTCATATGCAGTATTTATGTTTTCCCCCAATAATGTAAGAGCTTCTACCTCTGCTTCCCCAATACTGGGCATATAGCAGAGGTTAAGTATTTACTGAATTGGATCTACAAGGTCACTTAGCCATTTTCAGCAAATGAAGGCTCTTCTTTTAACAACTTTGGACAAAGGGAACCTAAAGTAGTTTCCATAGCAATAATCTGCTTATAAAAATTAAAATGATTTTATCACTCACTTCTTGATCCCGTAAATTTGTGTCTCCTGCAAAAATGACCGTAGCTGACTCTGGAGCCTCTTGTATGTTTTTTAAAACCATTTTGAACTGGTTCATTCGCTCCTTAGCATGCTCTCTGGTGCTCTCCAAATGGGAAGTCATAAGGAAAAGTTCATTTCCCGACACACTCGCCTGCAACAGGATAATTATGTCATTAAAATTATCTAGTAACCATTAATGCTAAATATTGACAACAGAATCAGCAATTTTTCACTTGATTGATATGTATTTACTGGCGTGAAACTCATCAGCGCCATGCTAATCCATCTAGGTCAAGGATAAAGTGCTAACCCTGCTCCCAAAGACTACTACTTAACAAGGACCCACTAGAACTTTAAGACCTCCCCAAATGTCACCTCCACCGTGAGCCCTTCCCCAATGACCCAGGGAGTTTGTATAGTCCTAAAGCTCGCCAAAAAGACTGCTTTTAAAGTTCCCCAAACTAAATTATAGCACAAGCACTTCTCTCCTACAAAGAACGTTCATGATTTTCAATAATCTGGATCCAATCCACCTTTCCAACTTCTTGCTACCCCAATTTGTATCCTCTACACTGAATTGAAGAGAATGCTAATTTATATCCATGTATGTACATAGCCTGCCATTTGCAACTTGTAAAGTTTGTTCAAGATGATTCCGCCGCCTGGACTATTCCTAATGTCTATATCTTACACCTTATTTTTCAGGTTCTGATTCAAATACAACTTTTTTTCATGAAATCTGTAAAAAGTCCAGCTGAACTAGTTCTCCTTTCTCTAATCTTCAATAGCACCACTCCCATGGATGGCGTATATGCCCTTTCTTTATTTTAGTTAGTATAAATACAACCTCCCCCTTTCTAACCTGTAAACTTTATGAAAACAAGATCTATTTCACTCATTTTTTTTAAAGATTTATTTATTTATACATACAAGCTGGGATACAGGCTAGAGGTGGGGGCAGTGAGAGGGTTCACCAGAGACAGAGCAGGGAGCAGAACAGGCAGATAGAACAAAGTACACTGCTGAGGGGAGCAGCGGGCGAGGCAGGAGAGCTCTGCCGTGCCATGTGCGAATCTCCCTGGCCGGGTGTTGAACCTGCGTCGCCGCTGCGGACAGCTCCATAGCGCAGCGCTTAACCGCTGCGCCACCAGGGAGGCCCTATTTCACTCATTTTTCTAAGTTTGAGAGTCCAAGAGCTTAACATGTACAATGAATGCATTTAGTAAAAAACTACTTTGTAAAGCAAATATGGACTGTTAGCAAACTCTTACATATTCTAGGAAAACACATAATTGATCAAGGATTTTTTTTTATAAACTGTCCATGTAAAAGCTTACCTTATTAAATTCTTTAAGATTATTAAAAGAATGCACAGTGAGGAGCAGATTTTTCACTAAAGGCAACAGCTGTTTCTCTCTTCTTAATTTTTTGTTCAAGTAACAATGAATTATAGCATTATATAGGTTTCAGGTATGCATTATTACAAATCAGCATCTGTACATATTAGGTTGATCATTAAATATCCATTTCCATACTTTACCGTATAATGAACCCCTTACCCAACTTACCTGCCCCTCCTTAGTTGGTTTTTTTTTTAAAGATATCATCATCGAACTATAAATACCACCTTTCTGCTTCTTAAAAAGTTCATTTAAAAAAATTACTTACATGTACACACAAAAGGTTTCTCATCATTTCTGTATTTGGAAAAGGAATAATTTCTTGGCTTTTAAATTTTACTCTTGATTTCTTCAACATTATAGCTGTGAAATATCCTTCTTCACGACCTTCAAATGTTTGTGGAAAAGAATTTAGGCTGAAAGGATACTTGCAGTTTATCACAAGTTCCCCTACACAAGATTTTATAACAAACAAATGCAGATAATGAAACGACTAAAACTTAAAAGTAAATTATTTCAAAAAAAATTAAGGATAACCAACCAAGTCCCTATGTTTACTTGCTCCCTACCAACAGTCAACTGGAATAGGGAAGAAATATAAAAATGAAAATGAGTTCACATTAAGTATCAAAAATAGTTGATAGAGAAAATTTGAGAAATTTCAAGACAGAGAAGATGAGACTTAAACTGAGGTAATAGATAAGTATTTACTTCATACTCTAGAAGCATCAGAAAATGACAATAAATGAATAAAAAGGAGAGGAAAGGAGAAAAGAATGAAAAAGAAAGTGAAGGGCAGGGAGAAGGTAGGAAGGTAAGAAAGATGGCAGGAGGGAAAGAAGGAAAAAGAAGAGAGAAAAAAAGAACTTTTCAGAACTGAAGGTTACAAACCTCCAGACTGAAAGTTTTTATCAAGTGTGCTGCCCAATAAATTTTTAAAAAGACCTGAAGAATACCCTCAGTGCTTCCAAAGAGGAAAGAACAGAAATTAGAAAAGTACCATATTTATCACCATCAATAAAGGACACTAGGAAACACTGCAATAATGTCTTCAAAATTCTATAGGAAATGACCTTTGACCCCCAAATCCATGTCCAGACAAACTATTAACAAATTATGAGGGTAGAATATAGGCATTCCAAATATGCTACGATTTAAAAAGTCATTGCCCATGCGCTACTTTTCAGAAAGTGATTAGAAAACGTATTCAATGAAGGGGGCTTCCCTAGTGGCACAAAGAGTTAAGTCTCAGCACTATGAAGCCATCTAGAGCCACTGCCACAGGAGTTTGATCCCTGGCCAGGGAGCTTCCCACATGGCGCAGCAGACACCTCCTGGCTTGCCCGCTGCTCCCCTCAGCAGTGTATTTCAGTCAATCTGCCTGTTCTGCTCCCCACTCTGTTTTTGGTAAATCCTTGGCCCACAAAACTTCTGGCCTACACCGCAGCTTGTATGCATAAATAAATAAATATCTTAAAAAAAAGAAGTATTCAATGAAGACATAAATCAAGGAAGGGAGAAACCATGGAAACCAGAAAACAAGAGAGCCAAAGCTGAAGAGAGGCCAAAAGAATCCAGAAAAGTGATTCCATAGAGAGAGAAAGAAAAACAGGATGCGACAGAATCTTCTCTTTAGCAATTCTGGAATGAAATAAATCAAATTCAAAATCACATACCATGTAAGAGTGGAAGTCAAAGACAAGATATAGTCAAACATCATGAAAGATAGCCAAAGTGTATGTTAGATGAAAAACAGGTAGAAATAAACAGATAGAGGTTCACAAGACAAAAAATATAAAAACGAAATCATTTATGGAAAAAAGCTAGAAAACGAACAAAAGGAACAGAAATGACTTAAAAAAAAGCACACTAAAAATTTCAAACAATTTAATTTCATGAAAAAGCTACACAATGTCTCAAATGTTGGCAACCTGTATTTTCCTGGGAAAGCATTCATTTAATTGTCTTTTCACACATATAAATACATTAAGTTGGTAACACACTTTCCTACAGTTAGCATCCTGTGCCTGGCCTAGTTTTCTCAAATTTATTTTGTTTGTGCTCTAACAGACTAACATTGATTTCTCTTTCACTGACGTGTTTTTCAAAGAAAAAGACAGACAAAATAGGAAAATTTTTACCTGTAATAATTTCATAACTACTTGTTCTCTTCTTTAGGTAGCTGTAATATGGGGGAATAACTTCCTGGAGAAATATCACATCTGGACTGTACCTAATTAAAAACAAACTCATGATAAACACCAAGTATACCATTCCACTTGCAGTTACCTAGATTACTAGGAAAATTATGCAACATAAAAGAAACACGAAATAATTACCCTCTGGGATACTGATATTCTATATACTGATCTTTGGTAACTACAAAATATGATCTGTGCTATTTAATGTTAACACTGAAAAGATCAAGTTTTTGAAAAGTCATACATGTGACAACACTTTAAATTTAAAAGAAAAGGAATCACAGAAAATAGAAAAGAGCCTACGATTGTCCTACAGTTTAATAGATGCTTCCCTGGTGGCGCAGCGGTTGAGCGCTGCGCTGTGGAGCTGTCGGCAGCGCAAGATGTGAGTTCGACCCCCAGCTGGTATGAAGCTGTCTGCAGCAAGCAATGCATTTCATGTTTGACACCCAGGCGGGGAGAATCCCACATGGCGTGGCAGACCTCTCCTGCTTCGCCTGCTGCTCCCCTCAGCAGTGTATTTCTGATCTGCCTGTTCTGCTCCCCACTCTGTCTCTGGCGAACCCTCTCTCCACCCCACACCTCTGGCCTGTACCCCAGCTTGTATGTATAAATAAATAAAATTAAAAAAAAAAATGCTAAGGTAATTGTTTTAAACCTCTTTGAAACAGTTGCCGATGGGGAATAAAAGCCAAGCTCCAGAGAACTTAAGTAACTTGTCCAAGGTCACAGAGTCAGTATGTGGCAGATATACATCTTTTTGGTAATTTTATTTTCAAAGCAGTATTAAATAAAAAGTTGAATAAATAATAGTACTAGGAGTTTTCTAACAAACATTAGTATATCCTCTTCACCCCAACTCCCGTTTCTGCTCTGGAAGGCAATCTCTCTCAATTCTTTCATGTATTTCTTCTGAGAGCTGGACTTTGAGCTAAGATCTGATTCCAAATGTCCTAACTTTGAATGACTACCCTGTTTGTAGGAAGGTAAGCTACACGATCCCGACCATTAAGTGAAGTAATAATACTTACAAAGTTAAATAGGAACACACCCCTTGAGCCCGCTCTTGCAGATTGCTTAGGTCTAATCCATCAATATTCCAGGTAATGACAGAGAGCATGCTGCCATCTTCCTGCTGAACATTTTCAGATGAGCTGGCTTTAGAAGTGGACTCAGTTGTCTCTTCATTGGTTAGGTCAACACTGGCAAGATCACAATGAAACACGATTTTGTAAATAATCTAAAAGCCGGTTAATTTAAAGTTATTTTGTTATTATTTGTAGTCTTCGTTTTATGACAGATTTTAAAAGAGCTGTGAAATTATTGCTTAGAGAAGAACAAAAGTTACAAGACTGACGAAAGAGAAATTCCTACTCTTATCCAAATGTTTGCTCATTTACACAATTCAAGCCAGCTCAATATTCTTCAGTGACGTGTCATTAAAATGATTTTATAAACTGTGATTCCAAATTAAATTAAATGATGTAAGATTTCCAAATTTATTTGGATCCACTTTAAATCTTATTTGCAGTAAGATCTCACTGTGGCAGATAAATAATGGTTGTAAATTCTTTCTATTCCCCTCATTAAGGAGTGAAGTCTAATACCCCTACCCTTGAATCTGGGCTTTTGGGACCTACTTAACTAGTAGAATAAAGTGAAACTGAAATTCTGGAGTTTCTGAGATTTGGTCTTCAGAAGCCTTGTAGCTCTCACCAAGACTTGGAATAATCTCTCTGGGAGCTCTGAGCTGCCGTGACTTCCGTGCTGGGGAGCCCACATATGTGCACTCCAGTCCTGTCTGACGCCATTTTCTGCTATCCCCACCAAGACCCAGTTGAGTGGTGGGATAAATTATGTATAAATGTAAGAAATAGTCTCTTTTATTTATAAGTTTAATAAATGCAATGATTTTAACTTCTGATTTTGAAATTATATCACTATTAGAATTGCACAAAGAGTAAAAAGAATTCCTATACATTATTCCCTCAGATTTCCTAAATGTTTAACATCTTGCATATTTGGTATTTCCTTGATTTTCATTCTGAAACATTTACAAGCTTTTCTATGTATGTCCTAACACACACACACACACACACACACACACACACACACACACACACAGGTATGTGTATGTGTGTATCTCCTAGTTAGATTATCAAGTCAGGAAATTATCAGTATGATATTATAACTTAAAGAGCTATTTAAATTTTAGCAACTGTGCCACTGATGTCCTAATTCAGGATCATGTACGGCACTGATATGGCAAGTCTCTTAACCTTCTTTTATCAAGAACAGTTCTTCAGTCTTTGTCTTTCATGATTTTGAAATTTTTTTTTTTTAATTTTTTTAAAGATTTATTTATTTATACATACAGCTGGGGTACAGGCCAGAGGTGTGGAGTGGTGAGAGGCTTCACCAGAGACAGAGTGGGGAGCAGAACAGGCAGATCAGAAATACACTGCTGAGGGGAGCAGCGGGCGAGGCAGGAGAGGTCTGCCGCACCATGTGGGATTGTCCCCAGCTGGGCGTCGAACTCGCATTGCTGCTGCCGACAGCTCCACTGCCCAGCACTTAACCGCTGCGCCACCAGGGAGGCCCGATTTTGAAATTTTTAAATAGTATGGGTGATTTTGGATTCTGATGCTTCTTCTGTTTGGGTTTGTGTGATGCTTTCTTATGATTTAAGTTATGCACTCTGGCAAGAATGACACAGAAGTGACAGTGTGTCCTTTTCAATGTGTCCTTATCATGGCACATGATAAGGATTTGTACCCAACACATGTTAACTCTGACCACTTGGTTAAGGTGTTAGCAGGTTTCTCTCCACTGTAGTTAATATTGTTTAGTCTATAAATTATGATTCTATCATTGATGTTACTTAATTCTATAAATTATGCTTCTATCATAACTACGTTGCTCCCATTTTACAGACTTGAGTGGGGAGGGTAGTTCAATTTGGTCCCCCAACTTTCTGGGTACTTCCTGACTTTCTAGCACAAGATGTGCCAGCTCATCTTGCACTTTACCCACTCCTATCCTGGAATCAGTCATTTATAATGAGAACTTGTTTCTTTCAGTGAAAAACTGGTATTTTGAAGCCAAGATCTTGGTACTTAATACCAATTTTAGTAAAAAATAACCTTTCCAATAATCTTTAGAGATAAAAAACAATTTTCAAGCTCATTCAAAAAAGTCACATTAAATGTAAAATTTCCCTTTGTGAAGTTCATTCTTTCCAAAAGGTCTCTTTCTCACTTGACAATCTATATTCTTCCAAAGCCTTATCACTGAAGAAAAAAGACTAGGTCAAAGATGTAAGTTCTTCCTTTTACTGACATTATTAGCAAGTGGGAAGGAAAGATCACTAATTCTTTTTTACTGGCAAGTCTTTTTTTCATAAATTGTGTCCAAAAAATTAAAGACAGAAGAATCTATCACATCAGGTCCCTTACTTATTCATCACACATACCTCTTTCCCAAAGGTTAAAGATGTCCCACCTGTAACTCAATCACCTCACATGGAATTGTAAATAAACTCCCGACTCTCTTCAATAAAAGATAAGCAAAAGTCTCATGCTCATGGGGAGAGCATGATGGTATTATTAATTATATCTAAATTTATTGAGCTTCAGAAGTGGACTCAGAGCTTTAGAAGCAGACTTCAGCACTGTATGTCAAGTGCTGTTCCAGCTGTTTTGCCTCTCTCAGCCCAACCTTTACAACCATGCCATGGTAGAAGTACTATTACTGCCCCAATGAAAAAGAAGGTGAGACAGAGGTTACAGAGTTACTAGAGAGCAGAGCTGGACTTACCACTCTTGCACTTCGGCATCAGAGTCCGTGCTCTTATTCCTTGTGCTGGCCTCTCCTCCTCTGGTTTCACTGTAATACAATGACAGTAAGTCTCCACTTAAAGAGTTCTTGGGGATGGTGAAGAATGGGTTGCCCAATGGCTGGCAGAGCAACATGCCCAAGTTTTACTGTGACCATTGGGAGACCCACATCACCCATGACCCTCCAGCTGTGAGAAAGACACACCGCATTGATAGAACAAGCAAAGAGAATGTAAAAGACTATTATCAGGAACAGATGGAAGAACTGAAAGGAACCAGTAAATTTTAAGGAAGTCAGTTGCTGACACCCTTTCCAATTGGGGCAAATGTGTTAGTCAGTGTAAGTGGTGATGGAAGTTCTCTCTTCTAGGCCAGTGCCCCTCAAATTTTAAGTCACCTGGGGACGTTGTTAAAATGCAGGCTGATTTCACAGATCCAGGAGAGAGCCTGATGTATACTGCATGTCTAACTAAACCCCCAGGTTGTGTGATGTTGCTTGGATCTCAAGTAACAAGGCCCTAGGCTGGGGGTACCAGTGCTGGCTCCACATTAGAATAACCTGTGGAGCATTAAAAAAACAAACAAACAAACAAAAAAACCCAAATGACAACAGCCACAACAAAACAAAACCCTATGAGGGATAAATGCGCCCCAGTCCAGACTAATTAAACTACTATCTCTGGGGGTAGGGCCTCAGGCCCTTTTTTTAATTCCCAAGGTAATTCTAATATGCAGCTAAGATTCACTGTCCTGGTTTTAAGAAGCTTTCCCTGATTCTCCTGAGACTTAAGATAGATTCCAATTAGGGGCTAATTCAACTTTCCTGTTCAAGATTAGTTTTTGCTAATCTCCTAGGAATTCAGTGAAGAACGGAGATTTTTGCCCTACCAGATTCAAAAGTCAAGTTCAGCAGGCTTGAGTTTTTCTGGTCATAAAAATCTTCCTATCAATTTCCTTACTTTCATTATTTGCTAAAGCAACAACAAAAATCTAATCAGGACATGCTCCAAGACAATGCAGGTTTTAGAAACATCGAGAATCTTTAGTCTTCCTCATTTTCCCCTCCTCAATGGACTCATCCTTACTGCTTCACTCAATGACACTTGATATGAGGTTAAAGAGACAACAGACCACTGCTCATTTCTGTCAATTTAACAGCCTGGCATGGGGACCCTAATTGGGTATCATACTCGGCAGACCCTCCTTTTTTCACAGTGACTATTTCAGGGTATCCACTTCCTAGGTTCCAATTTCTTCCTTGATCAGCTACAACTTAGGATGCAACTAACAGATACTAATTCAGGCTAGTTTGAACAAATCAGAGGAAACTGTAAACAAGGAAAAACATGTCAGAATCAAAAATACAGGAATGCAGGCAAAGGGGTTCAGAACTGGCCTCCCCAAGATGTGTCACTTCAGCATTTGGATTATTTTGAGCTTAAAGCAATCAAGAGAACTGTTACCTCTCCCTAACTGCATGGAAGAACTTCGCTAGGGGATCTTTCCCATAACAAGTGATCAACAGAAACAACTATTGATGACCTATCTGTTTGGCAGGACAAACATCTAATTACCAATATCTGCTCTTCTCCTGAGCCTGTGAATGGCCCTTTTGCCCTCTGAAGCACCAAGCTCTTACCCCATTCATCATCTCAGGATGGCATATACAGCTGAACCTTGAACAACCTAAGCTTGAACCTAGAGTCCACTTACAAGGGAGATTTTTTTCTATCCATGGTTCTGCATTCATGGATTCAAGCAACCCTCCATCCGAACCCATAACCATGGAGGGTCAACTATGTTATAAATGGATTTTCAACTGCACAGGAGTTGATGCTCCTAACCACCACTGCCCCCTCTTTGTATCCCCAGGCACCCTACCCCTTTCCTAGGCTCAAAATATTATGTAAAACCTCAATCCTCTGGTTGCCTTGAGTCCCTATTATCTTTACGGCATTCACGGAGGTATGTAATTAAATGTTTTTCTCATGTTAATCTGTTATTACATCAACTTACTTTTTAAGATTTATTTATTTATGCATATAAGAGTTGGGGTGTAGGCCAGAGGTGTGGGGGCAGTGAGAGGATTCACCAGAGTGGGGAGCAGAACAGGCAGATCTACCCATACACTACAGAGGGGAGCAGTGGGTGAGACGGGGGAGGTCTGCTGTACCACATGGGATTAGCTCCCTAGTCCGGGATCAAACTCATGCTGCAGTGGCTCTGGATAGCTTCACAGTGCTGAGGCTTAACCTTCTGCACCACCAGGGAGGCCCTACATCACCTTAAATGTTAAATCAGCCAACAAAACTAAGTGGAAAATGGCATTTCAGACGGTCTCCCAGGACTCCAGGTTACTTCAAAGTTCCAGTCTGGACCTCACGAGAGAAGGGAGAGCCCTACCGCTGGACAGCATCTCCACCCTGAGACAGCAACACAAACCCTTCGCCTTTGTCTATTCAATCGGGACCACTGCAGAGCAGGTACTCAGCGTCCCGCCCAACTCCACGCAGATCCTAGGATACCCAGAGCACAGAACCTACGTCCCCTCTGGCTCCTCGCTCTACTTACCAGGGCTCGCGCTCAGGGGAGGGCTCAGAGAGGCTTTTTAAGGTGCTCTCCTCTATAGGAGACTCGAAGTAGGAGTTCAGGGCTCTCTGAAAGATAAAACCACACGGATGGAGTCTGTGTGCTCTACGGTGCAAGAGGAAGAGCAGGAAAAAAGAAAAGGCACACGCGTACTTCCATCTCCCAGTCGTTCTCGGCCAGGTAGCACTGAGCCACGGCATCGTCGCAGCTGGCAACGGAGGCAAACTCCACACACAGAAGTTTCCGCTTCTTCACCTCGGGCTCACCCTCTTCCCGTCCCACCTCCACCCCGGCCTCCACCCCGGCCTCCAGTCCGCTGCCGTTCTCCATGCTTTACCCGTGGTTACGCCCAGTAACGAGGGCGAGGCGGTCTAAGCGCAGCTCTGCGCAGGCGCCCCACCTCGCGCTCCCGCATCAACTGCTCGGCGAGGAAACGCGCTCAGCTCACTGAGGGCGGAAGCTGCGGCTGCGCCTCGAGGGAATCGGCCGCTGAAAGGGGGAGCAAAACGGCGCATGCGCGCGGCCACAATTGTCGCGGAACCTATGTGAGCGAGTCGCAGGGGACAGTGGCTGAGGTACGCTGGAAGCCAGATCCCGAGTTCCCAGTGACTCTGAGCTTGACGTTCTGCACGCCCTCTGCGTCCTTGTTCTCTTGCAAATTTAAGGGCTTCCCAGCTGTTCGAGGTTTATTCTTCTGAAGGGTCTAGACGCTGGTGAGTCATCCACGATGAGCTCCTTGACACAGAATTTGCTGGAGGTGATGAAGGCCATGAAGAACGTTCGCGGTTTTGATAGACTTGTGGAAAAGGTATTGGAGACGAATGTCTCGCTATTCGATTTCGCCTGTAAATTCACCTTAGTAAATAATGATTACCACTTTAGTGGCGCGCCTTTATGTTGTAGTTCAAGTGCATGGATTTTCTCGTCCAGGCGTACCTGAATGTGGTTATCGCTCATGGAGACAGAATTGTCATTTCTAGAGAGGGAAAGAACTTTAACGTTCGACCACTCAGCCAGCAAGCGCCTGCAGGTGTCCCGGAGGAAAAAAAAAAAGCAATAGCGTCTACATTTTTAGGCGAGCATTTTAAGTTACAGAGCTTGCAACCTAGAGTATTAAAAGGAAAATAAATGCAGGAAGCCAGGAAAGCCAAGGTGCTACAGCGTTAGCCCCTTTGCACATGAGCAAACCAACCCAGACTCCTAGTTTTCCGTGTCTTCGTAGAACAATTGTCATGTAACATAGGAAGCGTTTATAAGTAAGCAGGAATAACAAAAGCCCTTGAATTCGTCAGATCTTGGAAACATTTAACAACCTCGGAATTTTTAGTTTTTTCTAAATGTCTAAGTGCCTCCATGCCTGTTTTTCTTCTGATTAGTATAGAGTACTGGGAAATTTGTAAATGATTTAAAGTGGAATTTAAACACAGATTAACTGCAGTCGTTTGTTAGGTAGAATGTATGACTTTGGACCAAGTTCTGTCTCCTAGAATACAACATTTAGTCTGTATTTTCAACGTGTGAATAACTGTCCCTATTATCTTTCACGGTTTTTGTGAAAAATACATAATACTTAGATGAATGTATTTAATGTTTTCAAATAAATGCTATAAAATCCAAGGACACATTACCACTTCACAGTAACATTTTTAAAGATAGGTTATCCAAAAAAGGAAGTATTGGTCTAAGGGAAAGTTTAAATTATTTTTTAAAAATTCGGAAGTCATTTTAATTGTTAAACTTTCAGGAAGTTATGGGTATGTGTTTCCTCACAATATTGCTATGGGTTGATTTGCCCTTGACTGATTAAAATCCTCATACCTTAGGAGCCTCCCTGGTGGCGCAACAGGTTAAGCACAGCTCTGTGGAGCAGTCTGCAGCTGTAGAGCAAGTTCGATGCCCAGATGCTGGGCTGGGGAGATTCCCACATGGTGCAGCAGACCTCTCCTGCCTCTCCGGCTGCTCCCCTCAGCAATGTATTTCAGTCGATCTGCCTGTTCTGCTCCCCACTCTGTCTCTGGTGAACCCTCTTACCACCCCACACCTCTGGCCTGCACCCCACCTTGTATGCATAAATAAATAATTTTTTTTAAATCTTCATACCTTAACAGACACAATGGAGCAGTCATTAATTATTACATGCCATAGTTGTCCTGAGTAGTAACTTGCCTTCCAAGAAGATATGCCTGTTTAGATAGAGCTTCAGAAGTTGCAGTAAGTTTGAATAATGTTACAGCACTGGCCAATAGAGATACAATGCAAGCTATAAATACAAGCCAAATATAAAATTATGAATTTTATAATAGCCAGATTTTAAAAAGCAAGAGGGATAGGTGAAATTTATTTTAGTGATACATTTTAAGTTACATTGCATCCAAAATACTACTTTAGCATGTAATCAACATGAAAAAAGCATTCATTTTTTTTCATGCTTAATCTTTGAAATCAGTGTTAATTTTACACTTAGAGTACATCTCAATTCAAACCATGTTTCAAGTGCTCAATTCTGACATATGGCTATTGGCCTGGTATGTATAGGTCAGTACCATAGTGGATCCTCTTAATTTGATCCACTTAACTAGGATTTGTGGTTTTTTATGTTTCTTGTGGGCAGAGTTGCTTGGGCTAAAGTATATGTTTATTCATGTTGACCTATAAATCTAGTCATGGACCTGGTTGTTTTCCTTTTACTATAAATTTTAGATATGACCTAGACCAGTGGTTCTCAGTTGAGGGGTGATTTTGCTCTCTGTGGGCCATTTGGCAATGTCTAGAGACTATTTTGATTCTAACTGGGGGCAGGAGTGGGTGCTACTGGTATCTAGTGTGTGGAGGCCTGATATGCTGCTAAAGATTCTACAGAACCTAGGTTTCTTCCATACTGTCCCCACAACAGAATCGTTTAGTCCAAAAGTCAACAACAGTTATGTTGAAAAATCTTGATGTAGGTCATCCAGTTACTCATTTTGTCCTGAGTCAAAACAAGATAAATTTTAACTTTTTTTTAAATATAAACCATGCTTTGCACTGAACCGTAAGTTGTTCAAATTATGAGACCTCCATATGTTTTGGCATGGAACAGAATGTGGTCTTTCTCTAAATCTCTAGTTAATAATTCTTTAGTCTCTTTGTTAAAATAACCGCTGTGCTTTTTGTTGCCTTACTGGACTTAGACAAAATTAATTTACGTTAAATAGCTGTCTCTCAGGTTAAATATATATAAAGGCAAGAAATGCTCATTTTTAAATGCAGGACTGTTCAGTGCAAGAATATGGCTGTGATATATACAGGGAAGAGAAAAATGAAAGTTGCAAAATAATGAATATAATATGCCCTGTTGTTTGTCATTTTATAAAACCTAAGAGAAAAACACCCCTATATAGGCATACATGTTTGAATAAGGCTAGAGAATGATACTGATTGGTATCTGACTCTGAAGGTGCAGTAGGTTGGAAATTACATCTCTGTACTGATTTGTCTTTATTATACAAAAACTAGCACTGGCTCACCATATTTGCATCCCTGCAGGGTATCAACCCTGCTGTGCAGCCATCCCAGGCCAGGCTGCTTGTTGACTCAAGCAAAAGGAAGAAGGATGTTGGACCCTTAGAGGCGCCTTTAGTGCTGAAACAGGGAATGGTATACACAGGCAGGCAGGCAGGTAGGCAGAGAGACAGAAAGATGGAAAGACTGGAAGGCAGAATAGCTACTGAGCCTCCTAACCCCTTCATTCTGTTACATGCCCATAGCCACACAACTGATACTTCACTGCACATGCAAGGCCCATCTGTTGTTTCCTATTGTCCAAAAGGTGGAAAACAGAACAACATTTCAAGGCTACAGGTTGTCTGTTGTTTGGAAGGTGAAAAATAGCCTGATTGAACTCATTTTCCTTATAATCCCTTTCTGGGAATTATTTTATTATCAGGTGCTAGATTTCAAGCCATTTATCAATTGCAAAAGTTCTGCATGCTTGTGTTCCCCTAACTGAGCAAAAGTTCTGCATGCAAAAGTGTATGTCTGCTCCCTTGAAAGGAAAACTGGAGGTATGAATAAATATTGATGAAATCATATCTATAGGGGTGAGGAAGCTCCTTACCTGTCAGCCCCACTTCCAGGACAAGGCCGCAGAGAACCTGTATATGAATGAAATCGTTCCAGTCTGATAAATGTGACAGAGGACTGTAATATCCACCTTTGTAGGCATTCCGGAATGATTCAAGAAATCTGCCATTTACCATCGTTAGGGAAAAAACACAGTGATTGCTTAAATTCCCTCTTAGTGCTTCTCTCACCACCACCAGCACCCCCATGAGCAAGAGTGGCATGTTATTTCAGCTGGCTAAGTCTTAAAGGACTATTTCATTAAATTCCTTTTTGCTTTTCCCAAGGATTTTGTTTTGCCTCCTGTCACTCATATGCTAGCTTTTGTTATTTTTGGCCTTATCACCTTTACTGACTTGTACACTTCCTGAGAACTACGACAACATCTTACTCATTTTTTGATACTCTTCCCTTGCCCCACGTGACCCCCATTTTCACTCTTATCCCTCAAAGTCCTTTTTAAGTGGCACCCACTGTCCCTGAAAAGTTTTTCCTGGAATCTCCAACTGTCTTCCTTTGATCCACTTTTGCTTTAGGGCTCTCTGTATCATATTGAAACTATGTGTTGACTTATCTGTCTTGCCTCTCCACCCTGAGAACTCTTGGGGAGCAGGTCCATAGTAGATGTCCAGTAATCGTTTTTCAGTGCCCAGTGGAAGGTGCCTGGTGCAAAATCATCCAAAGAGAAGACACGCCCTATAACTTGTGCATCAGTTGCTGCAGTCAGTAAATACTGGGTGTGTTGTTATAAAATGTTCCTAGTTGACCTTCAAATTTGAATGCATCCATTCTCTCAACAAACATTTTAGTGCCTGTTATGTGCTAGCACCATCCTAAGAGCTGGGGATAGACCAGTGAACAAAACTAACAAAAATCCGTGGAACTTAAGATTTTAGTGTGGTAAAACCAACACTACACAAAAGAGGTAAATAAAACATATAGTGTATTAAATGTTGATAAGTGCTATACAAGAAAATAAATCAGAGACTAAGGATGGAGAGTACTGGGGGAGGAGGAGGTGAAATATTTTTCCCATAAAATGTGTGTTCCTGTGGGGTTCTTTTTTTAAAATTTAGTTTTAAATAGTGACACCCGGGAAGATGTCACTGAATTAATGACGTTTCAATGCAAAGACTTGAGCAAGGCATGGATACTCAGAAGGGGAAGAGGGTCTCAGGTAGGGGAACAGCAAAGGTAAAGACCCTGAAGCTCGTGGCATTTGGGGCAGAATCTTGAGGAGGTGGTGTGACAGAACAGAGGAAGCTAGCAAGCTGAAGGAGATGAGATACTGTGCGTGGCTTGGTAGGTCCCTGTTAGACATTTTGGCTTTGACTTTGAGTGAAATGGAGCCCCATTCAAGGGTTACAGAGAGTGACATGATTTGACTTGTATTTTAAAAGATGCATTCTTGTTGCTCAGAGTGAGAGTAGTCACAAGGCGGACAGAGGTGGAAGTAAAGAGTTGAGTTGGGGGGCAAATGTAACATTTGGAGAGAAATGACGGTGGCCTGGACCAGAGTGGAAGTTAATGAGTAAGTGGATGGGGCAAGGAAAGTGATTGGGATTCTGGATTTGTTTGAAGATTGAACTGACAGGATTTGCTGATGGGCTGGGTAGTGAGATATGAGGGGATCCACTCATGCTTCCAGGGCTTGTGGCAGTTTTGCATAGTAGACTTTTGGCTCTGAGAAGACCATTTATTCCACTGTCTTAAATGGTCTGGACTTGCATCACCCTTCTCCTCCCTCCTAGTATGGTGCGCCTTCATGCTGCACACATCTGGAGTACTAACGTTAGGGGCCTGGCTCTTCGCCTGGCAGTTAGGACCTTCACACTCAGGTACGCTCGGACAGGGGCTAGAGCTCAGGGTGAAGGTGGAGCACCTGGTAGGATCATGCCCAACTGTACAAACCTGTGTTTCAGAGTCCCACCTTTGGGAAAGGTGCTACAGTGTTCTGATCACCAAACCTGTTTTGTTTGAATTTTACCTTAATCTTGGCAAAACCCTGTGAGGGCAGTGCCATTGTCTCCACTGTACAGATGGGGAAAACTCGGTTAAGGATTTCGCTTAGTCTGGCTCCAGAACTGCCCCAGCCAGCTGTGTAATTAAACTGCCCGAGCACACATTGCTTATGAAACAAATGCTGGCGGGGGCGAGGCGGGGTGGGGGGGTCCCTGGTGGCTCAAGGGGTTAAGTCTCAGCACTTTGAAGCAAGCTATTCGCAGTTTGATCCCCAGCCAGGGAGCTTCCCACATGGCGCAGCAGACCTCTCCTGCCTCGCCCGCTGCTCCCCTCAGCAGTGTATTTCTGTCGATCTGCCTGTTCTGCTCCCCACTCTGTGTCTGGTGTGTCCGCTCACCACCCTACACCTCTGGCCTACACCCCAGTTCTTGTATGCATAAATAAATAAATAAATCTTTTTTAAAAAAAAGAAAGAAATGCTGGATGGATACAAGACTATTGTTGAACCACAGTATTTTTATGGCCTATACCCTTTTATGGCCCTTAACATAATTTTCACCTCTTTTCCTTGTTGTGGCCACCCCTGTCTTCTCACTGGCCACGCCCTTTACTGTTTACATGAAGGTGCATGTGTACATTGTTCTGCGGCACCCCCGCCCGGCATCTGCCATTCAGTTGCATGCGAAATCAGCAACATCCATCATCAGGGCAAATCGCCTCTTTCACAAACACACATGCAAATTCTCCTCCAGTACTATTGTCTGTGCTTTGGTGCTTTGGTACTCAGTCTCCTCTCTTGGTTGCCTCAGGTTTTCATACTCACACAGATTTCCTCATGGCCTGTGCCACACTGTAGGCCTTCTCCAAGCAGGCACCTGAGCCAGAGACATGCATTTCTTTAGCTGCTAGCAGAGGCAGGTGGAGAGCTGCACAGCAATCAGCAGCTTTTACCATGACGGTGGTGGCTCCTGAAATACCAGAATGATCTGAAACCTCAGGGCCTAAGGAGAACTCCGGGTTCTGGACAGAGCATCCTATTAGGGACCCTCCCCTTCATTGCTGTTGGTTATTAGGCTCCCTTCTCACTGTCATGACTGAAAAGTAAGTGCGGAAAGGGGAAACTGTGCATGTCACCTCAGGCATGTCTGGGAAGTCCAGATGTTTGGGGCGGGAGAGGAGGGGGCAGGACAGCAGGTGTGCTAAGCCCCTGTGAATATATGAGTCACAGGGAAGAGACGGCACACTGCAGGCCACATAGAAGAGGGATGTTTGCATACACACGCGTAAGACAACTGACATGTAAGCTGAGGAGCCCACCAGACTGGGCTGAGCCATAGAGGTTCTTGCCAACCTACTGCACTCACCCAGTCTGTAGGATGTCGTGAGTGAAGGTATCTGGGCAGTTCTCTACAGCACAGGGCTGTGGCAGGTTTGTCTGGCATCGCAAAAGGCTTCATCTGTCTTCTTACGAGATGCCTAAGGCAGCAGGACCTAGTTGTCTGTTGCAGCCTGGGTGAGTTAGGAGGAAAGTGGATTTGCATAGTGGTTAAATCTGACTCCTTTAGTCAAATGGAGAAAATAATAGTATCAACTGCCAAGGTTTGGGGGGGACTGAGAACAATGCTTGTGAAGTTGCTGAGCATGGTTTCTTAATGCAAAATTAGCTATAGTTAATAACTGAGTAAATAAGTGTACACCCTGTATTTTGACCGAGACAGGTTTTTTTTTTTTTTTAAAGTCCTCTCTCTCCCTTTTGTCCCCATTCTTCATCAAAGACAGGTTAACTCCAGTGGCCTCTTCTCCCAAATGACTGTTAGCTCTGGAAGGTTGGGTAAGACATTTCTTCATTGTTATCTTCCATTGGCTTCATTCTTTTATTTTACTTTGGGAGACAAGAATTGACAACACAGTAAAACACTTCCACTCCATATAGGACTTTTCAAAATTCTTCTCCAAAATACATTTTTTACTGCAGTCTTGTATTTAGTATGTTATCAGTATGTCCTTTAGCCTTTCAACTTGGGAAAAAGAAAAATTGAAAATTGTATTCTGTAGTAGAAAATTCAGTTGACTTTGCTTTACCTTTTTTTTTTTTAATCCCAACCACAGTTAGATAATCAAGTGGAACCCTAACAACTGACCTCTGCTAAACTGTGCTTAAAACTAAACTGCTTTTGTTGTCTGTGAGGTTCTCATATTTGATTCTTTTTCCTGAATTGCCTGGCTTCCCTCGCACCTTTCCAGCAGCCTTCCCGAATGTCTCTCCCCAGAAAACATCTACTTTTTAAAGTTGGATATCCTTATTTTAGGCAGCCTGTGTCTATCCTGTCTACAGTAATTCCCTTTGCATAAAGGGAACTTATGAGTACATAAATAAAAGCGAGTATATCTCTTCCTTTAGCCAGTCAGTGCCTCAAGAGCAGGGATTTGATCTTTATGTTTGCAATGCTTGCTATACACACCTGTCCAAAGGAGGTGAGTTTACATCTTGATCCTGCTAGGAGTGTGATTAGTTTATAAGGACAACCTGAGACTAAATCATTTACTGTATAATAAACTTGATCCTGTTTTGATTTTTATTTTTCCTTTCATAAACCTGTTGAGCAAAGCATGATGTGTTATTATTTAGGGTGGTTTGTATTGTATGCTTGTTTTTGTTTTACTTCAGGGCCTCATAGGGCATAAACAACAGCACATCCACAATCGTTGTGGTTTGTGAAACTTCAAAATGTCTTGCCGGTGGGAGTCCAAGGCAGTTGAATATCTATACTTTGTAGTTAGCAACTTGGGAGACTTGAAAGTAGATAGAGCTAGATTTAAATCTCACTTCTAGCATATCCTAGGTGACCTTGGAAATGACCACTCTGAATTGAACTTACCTAAAAATGGAAGTTATCCCATCCTTATTGTATAGTAAAGTGACATACATAGTACCTGGCATATGAAAATGCCAGGCTTGTGAAAATTCTAGATAAGTGGTAGTTATCTAGAATCTAACCAATCCTTTAATGCTTTAGACATTTCCACACCCCAGATGCAACAGACACAGCAAACATTCTTCCAGTTTCTGCCTGAACACCTCTCATGACCGGTGAGAATTAGTGCTATTAGATACAGGACAGTCCATTCAGAGGTCAGTTCCAACTTCTAAATATTAAGCTATGAAAGTTACTTAAATAAGGTATAAGAAACACCTTTCTATTGCTTTTGTGTTTTAACACAAAATTTAACATTTTGTCTTTTTTTTTTAACGATTGATTTATTTATGCATACAAGTTGGGGTGTAGGCCAGAGGTGTGGGGTGGTGATAGGATTCACCAGAGACAGAGTGGGGAGCAGAACAGGCAGATCGACTGAAGTACACTGCTGAGGGGCGTAGTGGGCAAGGCAGGAGAGGTCTGCTATGCCAAACATTTTGTCTTCCATGTAATTCTTTATGATAAACTATTAATGAGATAGGACCTTAAAGGCAGCAGTTTAACTTTCCTGGATCCTACTGTCAGACTTTTAATGTTATATTAAAATGGATTTATAAGCTAGTATTCATTGGATTATTTTCTCCCAGTCTTTTAAAAAATATTTTACATCATTTATTATGAAGGCATTAAAAAAATTATTCTGTGCCAAAACTAGGAAACATCCAAATTAAACCAATAACAGGTTAACAAATCACAGTACTAGCTGATTTTGTTGGCACACAATTTCTAAGGAGCCATTAAGAGACTCCAGGTTGCTATACATAAGATTGAAAAGCCCAAATGGAGAGGAGTGGAAATTAACAAAAATGACTAATTTCCTGTAAATATTTACTTTTTCTTTAATTACAGTTTGTGTAAGGATTCATTTCCACTATAGAGAAATGGATAACTTAACTGAATTTCTGATTCAACTTTCTTGGGATGAGTTACTTTAGTCCAGTGATCGTTTTTGTTAGCTATTTCAACTTTTCTAGTATCACAGAATCCCCCAAATTCCTTTTTTTTTAATAATATAGGTAACTCTTGTCTCTGCTGCTCCTGGGAAAGTGATCTGTGAATTGAAGGTAGAAGAGGAGCATACCAATAAATTAGGCACGCTCCATGGAGGCCTGACAGCCACCCTGGTGGATAACATATCAACCCTGGCTCTGCTATGTTGCACAGAAAGGGGAGCACCTGGAGTCAGTGTGGATATGAACATAACGTATGTATCCAAACTGCACCCCAAGTAACTTTATAATGTGATAGCTCATTTCAAACCAAGGAGACTATACACGTTTGTAGCGTAAAGCATGAGGTGCCCTTAACTGATCATCTTTAGGTGCAGCTATAGATTTGCCCTAAAATATTCCATGGCCTTGAGAATCTAGAACTAGAGGAACTAATTTCCAAGTACAGTATGTGCCAATAATAAAGGGGGAATGACTGAGACATTAAAAAGAGAGGAAACATTCAGCTTCGACACATACAATGGCGGGGGGCGGAAATCATCACAAACTCACAGCTACTATTTCCCGTGGTCCTTAAAAATGCCACTTGTACAAATGTTTCATGGGGATTGTACTGAATACAAGGGGAAAACCTGAATAAAATTCAATTCACCAGTACAATTGCTAGCCCTGTTCAATAAAGTGCAGGACCCAGGGATTTAGTTTCAAGACAATTCTTTTCACCCAAGGGCCAGAAAAATTTTTTAGGGACCAGAGTAGGAAAGTCAATGTTATGTGACAGTGTCAGGGGACAAAATCTTAGCTAATGGGAAAACAATCAGTCCCATCCTTACTAGAGAATCACTTAAATCAAGGGCACAGCAAGCAGATGCAAATACTTGTGAAATTAAAAAGGTTTTGCTTCTGGTACTGGTGAGCATATTCAGCAGTCCTTATCTTATTCCATGTGATGACTCCGTTTTACCTGAAGAGCATCTATTAAAAGGGAGCCATCTTCAAACCCACCACTGCATTTCATGCTGTAAGATATTGCTGTTTTCAAAACCATAAAGAATTCTTAGTAAGTCACAGTTTTGACCTTTCAAAGAAGGTGTTGTTGTATTATCCATCATCAAGGCTGTCTAAGCCTCAAAAATTGATTCACTTGAACAAAAACTGGACAGTTTCAAAGATTTGCTAGGTATTTCAAAAGTAACATGCTGGATTACAGTTGGATAGGAACGTATCCTTAAAAAATGTACGTACAGCTCATCACCAGGATACTAAGAGCCTCATATTAACTCCTTATAGTTCTTATGGTTCTATTTCACAATTAAGTTCTGAACATTGATGAGACAAGATATAGACGCCAGATAATACTTCACATGAGAAGTTAAGCATATTGAATGAAACGTGAGGAAAACTTTCACCTGACCCAAATATGATATGGAGATAAAAACCAAAAAAAAAAAGGGGGGGGGCAACACACATTCTATTATCTATGAGAAAAGACACTTGTGCAGAGAGGGAATGGGTGGGGTAGAACTTGCTCAGTACCAGTCATTCAAATTTGATAGAACAGAAAGCTTCCTGTTATGCCTAAAAACTATTTTTAGAAGAAAAATAAGTAACATAAGGCATTTATGAGGAATATACAACATTCCCTTTTAAAGATCTGCTGTTAACTGTATTTAAATTTGTCTTCTTTCCAGGTACATGTCACCTGCTAAAATAGGAGATGATGTAGTGATTACAGCACAAATTTTGAAGCAAGGAAAAACACTTGCATTTGCCTCTGTGGATTTGGTGAACAAGACCACGGGAAAATTAGTAGCACAAGGCAGACACACAAAACACCTTGGAAGCTAAGAGAATAGCCGCACGACCGAAAAACCCACCAGTGAATATAAGGTGTAAATTTGATTTGAACAAATGTAGTTTTCAAAATAAATTAGCACCACCAGAAGCGAAGAAAATGCTTTCTTGGGGGAAGCCACACAGACCAGGTGGGATGAGTGGAGGCTATTGGCATTTTTTCCTTTTAACCCTATTCAGTGTTAATCATAGGCATGATACTTGGATGAAAAAGTCCTTAGCAGAGGTAGGTAAAGCAAAACCATCAAGGCCATTTTGATTAAGATTACCTTTAAGTTTAGTGTTAAGCTGAAGAATTATAAATTAATGGTTTACCCTTTGTCTTTTAGGGTTTTCTTGGCTCTAATATGCCATTTTTTTCACTGCTTTTCCTTAACAAAGAATTATAGAACTTCAAAACAGATGACTCATAGCCCATATTGGGAAAATGAGAGAGGACCATATAACCTAAAATAGGCAAAGCACCTTAGTGAAACAGGAAATAGACGGTGTGCTGCTTTTCTCCAGATTACAGGACTGGCAAATTTTAAGAGCAGGCAAAATGCATACTATTAGGCCCCTTTTCTAATATTTAGACTAAGTGCCTAGATTGGCAGATTTTGAATCCCCCAATCTACAGTACTGAAAAAAAAACAAAAAATTTCGCAAATTTAGTCTGCTTTTCAAAGGTCTTCGTTAACTATGGCATTCTTAATGGTTGGTTTCTGTGTCAGGGCAGGGAGTCTTAGGAAGCAACTTAAGTCAACAGGTAAAGGTTGGTGAACCTTCTCTTGTGGAAGAGTGACCCCTTAAAGGACAGCAACAGACTGCACAGTGGCAGGGAACACACAGGGGACCCAGATCTTGATCCCAATTATTTCCCACTAAAAGCAACCTGGGCTTCCTGGAGAAATAGCAGATTCTAGGACTGTAGGATGGGATAGGGAAGTTCCAAGAGGCACATACATGTGCCTGAAAGGAAGTGCTCGGAGTGAGTACGAGTTAGGCGATGAAAAGCCTGAGTCTGCGCTGCTTAGGTAGGTAAGTGGCAGGGACAGGAGAGCTCTTTGTAACAGAAGGCTGATACCGACATGTACGGGGTAAATATGGGCAAGTACCTTTTACGAAAGTCATAGTAAAGCTTGCTAACAATATACTCTGAGACAGAGCGGGCTATTTGTGTGTTTTTCCCTGTAGAATGCCTCTTAATTGCAGGGGGAAATTAGTAACTACACAAGGCAGAACAGGGTACCACCATAACCAATCGAAATTACTACCAACAAAAGCAAACTGACATAGTGCTTCTGGGTACTGAGAAGGGCATGTGGTTGCTTACGTTGGACGCTGGCAAGGAATGCGTAATCCACATCTAACCATGAAGAATCATTAAATAGAAAAATGTCAAGGCCATTAAAGGATGAGGAACTGTTCCAGATTAGAGATTAGAGACATGACTAAATTCACTGACACTGCAGAGAAGGGGGAAAGATGCCATCCAGGATGTTAAGAGAATTAAAATGAATATGGGTGGCAAGTTGAAGTATATCCATGTTATCTTTCCTCAGTTTGAGAGCTACTGTGGTTATGGAGAGCTTTGTACTTGGGACATATGCCAAAGTGCTAAAGGGTAAGGCATCAAGATGCATGTGCAATATATGTGCCCAGCTCTCAAATGGTTCAGAAAATACATATGCATGTATGTAGACAGAAAAAAAACTGACGAAATGTTACAAGACTGAATGTGGGTAAAGGTTCTAAAGCTTTCTGTAGTACTTTTCCAAATTTATTCTAAAATAAAAACTTAAAGCATAACAAGTATAATTCAATATAGAAACAGTTAAGAAATTGGGCTCTGGAGCCAGCCAGTCAAGTTTTAAATCCTCCCTACGCGAGGTAAATTAGGGAAGACTAGTTTAAAGCCATACCTGATGATGATAAACTTATTTCAAATAGACTGTAATTTTCAATTGATCAGAAAACACACGAAAGCATTTTAAACATACATTTTTTTCATGAAGCAAGGCAAAATGTCCTTGATTCCTATTCCTATCGAAATTACAAACTGCCATTTCCCCCCTTCTGAATTTATTGTGCCATGGACTATAAAGTAACCCGCTAAGTCATCAGTAATACCTCCCCAGTGACGTGAAAAAAAATTTACTATTTCAAAGTCTTGTGTATTCACCTGAATAGTCAGGGAACATTCACCTATTTTATTTAGGTCTTCATTTTTTCAAATTCCAACCAGAAGCTAAATACAATTGGAAACTGGTAAGCACTAAGTTTTACTCCAAAGGAGTAGGATCATTCAGATTTACTCGAATAAAAGTATGCAACCCTTAAGCAAAGCTTTTCTTCATTTAAAGGAAAAAAAACAAAAAAAACCAAAAACTATACAGTAGTCTTTCCTTATGTTCATTGCACAAGTGAGTTCTGCCTTTAGACCTTTGACACTCAACGGTGGTTTTTACAATTTAAGATCCCAACTTTTAATAACATTTTTCTACTCCAAAAAACCCTAAGGTTTTCGTTAGGATGGTGTAGAAACCAGTATTTCCGCACAATTCACTGGAATTTTTCTTTGTAATAAAAATCTCTTCTCTTTAAAACCAATAAACAAAACAAAAACAATAAAGGAAAGTCCTCTACCTATTACGGTTTCTGCAGCTATGAATGTATTTCTCAGTTTTATAGCTGCTTTCGCTACTTCAGACTCCAGATCTGCCATAATGTGGTTAACTATCCACTTAGCAGAATGTTGTTTTTTTTTTTTTTAACAGCAACTTGGGGAAAGATATCTAGAAATAAAATACATGAGTACCAGGAAACAAACATGGCCCAGTAAAATGAGGCAAGTATGCCTACAATGAGATGCTTTTTTCATTTAAGATTTCTTTCCCGTGGTTGTATTTTCATTCTTTTTTCTTAACAACCACTTCTGGTCATTAGAATGTGACAGTGTTCTGGATCAACGGTGATATAGCAAAGCTATTAAGTTTTTTAAATGTTACTTATGCCTGTTACATTTAATTCTTACCCTCTAAATACTGATGACAGATGTCAGAGGAAAAACCAGCACAAATGGAAAGACCATCAAAAACGAGTGTCACCTTGTGCTTTAAGATACATTTAAGCATTTCAGTGTACAACAGTCCTTTCATTTCACATTTTTAGTTAAGATGCTGATGCAGTGCAGCAAATATGCAAAGCATCTTCTTTCACACAGTCCGTGCAGAAGACATCAGATTTTTTTTTAAGTTCTGAGAGACAAATGATTAAAAAAAAAATTCCAGGATGAACAAGTTTCAAAATGGATAGTGTTCTGTGCATGAGTCCATTTTCTTTAAACTCTGAAAGAATAAAGTGGTAAGAAAACAATAAAAACATTGCTGCTGCACTCTGATCTTCTCCATTTTGCTGGTCAGTACTCTATTCTGGCATATAAGGATGGAGGTGATCCTCTATGGTGCCAACTGCCCAGTGGGTAAGCTGTTCCTGTGGCAGGTAGAGGCAGATGCTGCATAACTTGAAGATTGTAGCTTTGTTTTTTGGAGTCTAAAAGGGAAAAAATTTTAATATTCTTAAAACTTTAACTAATCGTCACATGAAATCAATCTCCAACAATTTTACCCACTTATGGACACAGTAATAAAGCTCAGAGTAAGCGAACAAACTGTGGTCCCTACCTATAGGGATCTTGAAGACAATTTCACCATACAAAATAGAGGAAAACAGCGGCATGGTAATAAATGAAATATGTTTAAAGAATTCATGCAGAACAGATGCACAGACCTATGGAATCGAATAGAAAACCCACATATCTATGGTCAACTAATCTTTGACAAAGGAGCAAAGAATATGCAATGGAACAAGGTCAGCTTGGTCAATAAATGGTGCTGGAAAAACTGGATGACTACAAGCAAAAAAATGAAGCTGGACTATTACCTCACACCATGCACAAAAACCAACTCAAAATGGATAAAAGACCTGGATGTAAGACCTGAAACCATACAGGCAAAACTCCACACGATATACATCGCAGCAAAATCTTTAAAGACACATCCCCAAAAGTGAAGGTAGTGAAGGAAAGGATAAACAACTGGGACTACATCAAACTAAACAGCATCTGTACAGCAAGAGAGACAGTAATCAAAACAAACAGATGCCCTACTAATGGGGAGAAAATCCTTGCACACAATACAACCTATAAAGGACTGATAACAAAAATCTATAATGAACTCACACAACAAAGTCAACAATCCAGTCAAAAAATGGGCAGAAGAGCTAAAAAGACACTTCTCCAAAGAAGAAAAGCAAATGGCCAAGAGGTACATGAAAAAATGTTCAACATCACTTATCAGAGAAATGCAAATCAAAACCACAATGAGATGCCACCTCACGCCAGTGAGAATGGCACACATTAAAAAATAAGGCAACAACAAATGCTGGCAAGGATGTGGAGGAAAAGGAACTCTCCTACACTGCCGGTGGGAATGCGAACTGGTCCAACCACTACGGAAAGCTGTATGGCAGTTCCTCAAATTGCTAAAAATGAAGCTTCCATATGACCTGGCAATACCACTTTTGGGAATCTACCCAAAGGACACAAAAACACTAAAAAGGATACATGCACCCGTATGTTTATTGCAGTACTGCAATAATAGCCAGGGTATGGAAAACAACCCAGATGCCCAAAAATAGATGATTGGATCAAGAAGATGCGGTACATATACACAATGGAATACTATTCAGCATTCAAAAAAGATAAACACATGCAATTCACAGCAACATGGATGGAGCTAGAAGGGATCATGCTCAGCGAAGTAAGCCATAAAGAAAGAGAAAAATATGGAATGATTTCATTTATAACAGGAATATAGGGGAACCAAATAAAAGAGACACACCCAGCAAGGGAGGGGGAGGATAAGAGCACAAAAAGGGATAGAAAAGAGCACAAGGGACTATGGTGATGGGTCACAGGTGAATCGGTGGTGGGTTACCCAAGGGGAATACACAATGTAAAAGAGATAAATAAGAATAAAGAAAATTTAAAAAAAAAGGAAAAGTTTATGCAGAATAAAAGTTTAAAGTACTAGAAGTCAAAGTATAACCAAATCAAACTACTTTTTTCTAGTAGTAGTAACTATTTCAACACCTGATAGCAAACATGGTAGGTGTTTTCACAAATAGCCACTGCCAAGTACTATGGGAAAAATCTGAACCCAGACTTTCTGCCAAGTTTATCTTCTTTAAAAGATAGCACCTCTACGAAAGGCAAAAAAAAGCCACCTGTACCATGCCTAGAGCAATCCATATGCAAATGAACTTAAACACACATTTTTTCATTTTAAATGTTACATCACCCCTATTAATATATCATTTATTCAACTAACAGAAAACATGCTCAGAAAAGTAATTGTCCAAGATCTCATAGTGGCTGCATCTATATTACAATCTAGAAGCCAGGTCTATGCTTCTGTATCACCTGTCCATTCAAAATTATGTATCTTTATATATCTTAAATGATAAAGAACACAAATATCAACTAGATTATTATGATTAGGCTACTTAATTTCTTGATAGCTATAAAACGAGAGTAATCAAGATCTGTACGTCAGGACTTTCGGGAGGACAAGGGTGACCACAGCCCAGACTGCCCAGGACGGGGGCTTGTCAGCACTACACCCAGGACAAGCAGAAACGGAACTGCCGCTTACTTTAACAACAACCCAAATTCAGCTTAGGAGCTTAAGATTTTCTCAGTGAAAGGATTAAGCTGTTTGCTTCATAAAACAAAGAAAACAAAAGACGGTATTTAACAGATTACTTCTTAAAAAGTAAAGTAAGGCAAAGTAAAGGCAAAGTAAGGCCCCTTCAAGGCACCAGTCATTTCTATGTAGTATTATCGATCTCACAATATTCATATGAAAATTAAGTCTACAATAGTATATAAATCAGTAAATTTCCTAAAACTAAAAATCTGCTGTAATTTAAATATAAGCCAATACCCTGTCATTATAGCATTTTCTCAATAAATAAATGAAAGTACATTATACCGGTAATTAAAAAATTAAGTAAACCTTAAAAAAAAAAAAAAAGGTCTACCAGGAGGATGAAGCTAAAATGGAAAACAAAAACAAAAAACTTAAATTACCTAGCTTTTCTGTTAGGTTTATCAAATGCCTCCAGTGAAATTATCTTCTGTAATTCCCAGTCCCTGTATACTTGTACCCATACCATAATTACTGAACCTCTTAAAAGACAGAAAGTAAATGCATAATCTTCTCAGGCTTTCAGCTTATAAAAAGGTAGCAGTATGAATCACCTTTCTATCCCTCCCTGCCCCGCTCCTCTAAGCACTTATTAACTATTCTGATTATTTATGAATGATAATTCACAACAGAATGTGAATCCATGAGGGCAAGAATTTTTCATGCCTTTTTATAGGTTTTGATTTAAAAGGTCTAGGCCAGTGCTCAACATATGTATTATGAATCACCCAAGGATTTCATTCAAAATGCAGACTTTGATTATAGGGCTAACATTATGTATCTTGAAGATGTTCTCAGGTGATGCTGATCCACTGTCCATACTTTACGTAGAAAAGCTCGAGGGCAGTGGTTCTCAGACTTCACACAAGAATCATGACAGAGGCATCCTAGGTAGTTCTAATATGTAGCAAAGTTTGCGGACCACTGCTTTAGGGTGAAGCCCAGGATTATCTGTGTCTAGTTTTTGAAAAGTAACTTGAAGAGCATCCATGGTGGCGCAGGGGTTGAAGTCTTAGCGCTATCAAGCTATCACCAGCTGCTGCCTGCGATGGCGCGGCAGCCCTCTCCTGGCCCCACGCTGCCCCCTCAGCAGTGGACTTCTGCAGATCCACCTGTTCTGCTCCCCAATGTCTCTGGCCAGAGTCCTCTCACCCCCTGCACCTCTGGCCTACGCCCCAGTTCTTGTATGACTAAATAAAAATAAATCTTTAAAAACATAAAAAAAAAAAAGTAACGAGAAAAAATGCAATGTTGAGGAGGCAAAACAGAAGTAAACTATACAGGAAAGAGTTTACAAGCTTTTTAAATAAACACATGTTTTTAAAAAACCATTAGTGGTTTTCAAAAATGTAAAAATGTTTACCTGCAAGTGCTGTCTGTCAATAAAGAGAAACACTGACTGGTTAGGATTGTTGACAACAATTCCAGTCTTATCCTTGCGGCTCAGTACATGCAGAAACTGTTTTTCATAGTCACCGTGATGAAACTCAAATTTGGCCTAATTAAGAAATACAAGCATTTATATTTACTACAAGTGTCACATTTCCTGAAACATCCATTGCACCATACTGACATCTATGTGCACTAATATGATAGCCAATAATGGCTAAATTTAAATTAACTCAGCGCAATTTAAAATTCAGTGCCTTCAGTTTATAAGCAGCCACCAGTTTATAAATGCTTTGCAGTCATGTGGCTTGTGGTTACCACTTTGAAGACTGCTGAGGGGTGCTTCTGGAGAACAACCTAATAGTTGAGGTATAAGGTCCACTCTGGTCACTATAAAAAAGCTATTTCCACTCCTATATTCCTGCCTTTTATTTTCAACTTATATTTCTCAGTATAGTGATGTTAGCTAATACCTACTAAAAATACAATGACACTTTGACTTTTAGCCTATGAAATATCCTTACAACTTACGGACAAATATATCTTAGAAACAGGAATGCTCACTTATTTTAGCTAATGTGTTACAACATTAAGATAGGGCACAGTGAATACTCCAAGCTGTCTATCCCAACAGCACTCTACGATACTTCATTGTAATGGATAATGCAATAATTTTCATACTCATAAACAATTATGATGAACCTTTTTAGTACTTGATACACTTGAGTCTTTAAAGGTAATTTTTCTGATTTTAAAAATATGCTGATTGCAGAGAATTATGGAAATATACATATATATGTATAAAAAAGGGAAGTTAGCTATCTTAACCAAACACTAACCATTAATTAACATTTTAGTAGTTCTACCTACTTTTACTTTATTCTATGCAAGTAACTACTATAAATTAGGACCATCGATACATGGGTAAATACCCTCAAGTTAACACTAGAAAAGGCCAAGTACATCAAACCAAATGCCAAGAGTTAGCCAAGATGTCAAGGAAGGTCATTTAAGAACCACTACTAGATTTATTCTTCTGATACACTTTTATATATAAGGAAGCAACTTTTTGAAAGGGGCTTCTTCCTTCTTTTGAGAACTCGGGTAACTTAAGTATATACTATTTCAGGAATGTGTGGCACAGGGGAAGAGATTTTAAGTTCTTTCGTGGGACCCCTGTCACCACTTGTCAACCAAGGTTAACCTTAGATTTTCTTTGGCCTTAATTTCAAAGACACATTGGGCAGAGTTATGACCACCCCATTCTCAAGAGACTCTATGATCCAAATGCCTTCTACTCTGCCTTATAATATTTAAAAAGACTGGAGGGTTTCACAAAAAACTTATGAGAAAGCATAATCCCCAAGAATTTAAGTTATACCCTGCTCTAGTCTTCACTTTTGAAGTACTGACCACACTTATTTTAGAATAAAATACCTGAACAGGCCTAAAAGGCTCATCAGATTCCTTCCACCTGGAAAACAGGAGACAGACAATTTTTTCAATATCATTCCGAGGCCAAAGAATGAAATCCATCTCCTGAGTACAGCCAATTACATCCTATAAAGTGACCCAAAAAAAAAAAATTACTTTCAAAGACACAAGCTGTAAAGAAGCGTCATCATTAGTTTGACTACAGAAACATTTCACAAGAATAAAAGATCAACTACATCACTTCCTATCTTAAAGGTGACAGTAGGACTATACACAATGTGAATAGCTGATCAACGACTTCTAACTTTTAAGTCCACATTTAGTCTCAGCCCAATGCTCCGCTCATCAAGATCCAAGTTTATCAGTATATGGTTGATGAAAACTCCAAATAATGCTCTGATTTTTTTTTTTTTTTAGTAAGCTCCTGCACTTTTATTTCGACTCTTCAAAATCAGAACCAATACAAAGGTGTCTTGAAATTTCTAGTATGAATCACTATCTTATTACTACGGAGATGCTATTTTTCTTATACGCTGACAGAAAACTACTTTGTTCCTCTTATTATAGTCCAGCATATTAATTCTCAAACACTAATCACCCTCTTCCAGTACACGATTATCAAAAGCCTTTCCCTATCCCTAATAATTGTAGGAATCTATTCTTCCAGTATGCAGAGTTACTTCCAATGAGCTGCAGAAGTTTAGAAAAAGTTGGTGGCAATACCACCTTCTACTTCATAAAGTATTTATCCTCAGCAATAATGCACACCACAGTCAGACTATCAAGAAAGCTATCTATGTTTTATTTGAACTCAATATTTATATTCATGACCACAGTTAACTGCCCATAATAATGACAAAAAGTTACAACTCACAAAGTTACCAAATGCAAACTTACAAAACTCACCCTTCTCATGGACTGGTACCGAGGCGCATGGAGCTGTACCACATCCTTCTGTAAAAGCTCTATGGAACTTTCCAAGGAATAGCTGGAATCTCGCACACCTTTCAGGATATTTTCTTCATAATTATTTGTCATGACTGGTATAACCTCAGACACTTCAAAAAGTGCTGATTTTTTCTTCTAGAAGGAAAAAAGTGTATTAATGCACTGGTATCAATCTTTTCACACCCGGTTCATATTACAATGTCACGTACCTTAACTCTAACTCGGCAAGAGTATTAACTGAGGTATAATCTTCATACTAAAAACACAGATTTTCAGATAGTTCTTGTGTTCTTACACTAACCACATAAAAATAGGCTATTTTAAGACTGTTAACTGCCCAGCTTTATAACATTATGGTATCCGTATCAAGTACTTCCTCCAAAGATCAACTTCCATTATTCCTTCTGGATATTTTTATGTAACTGTATCAATACTTGAAAGGAAAACAAATTTATCAACCAAACTGAGTTTCAAAATTTAATTAAGACGAAATGCTCATCATCAATTTAGGTTCTACAATTCACGAACTATTCACGACAAATGCCTGGACATCCTATGAATGTCCATTCATAAAGTAAAAACAGGTTTTCACAAGCAATAATTAAATAGTAAAATCTGAGCCATCTCAGATTAAATACAAAGGTTTAGTCTCACTTTTATCTTGAATTTATTTCTCAAGAGCCTGTAACACTCAACCAAAATCAGATTTCATCAATTCTGAACTTATTAATGAAAAAGCAAATCCTTGGTACTACCAATCTTAGAACCATCACTTACCCAAAAAACTACTTTTGAAATCACTTTACAATGCTGTACTCTAACAGTTAAGTGCTTTTTTAAGAGTGTAGGGTAATTACCACGGAAAATTCCAAATAGTAACTAGGTGACACGCCAGATTACACCTCTTATCTGACATTAGGGCACAATTTACATGCAAAAGTGAAAGCAGATTATCCAGCCTAACCTCATTTCAAACAGATTAAGAACTGTCCATTACTTTAAGTTACAAAAAGTTATTTTATCACTCTCCTTGACTACTCACAGCTTATTATCTGCCATATTTAACTGTGGGATTAATTCTGATTAAGACCAACAAAAAAAATGTCAACTTCCTCTTTCGGTTCATTTGTATTTTAATAAATTGTACTTCACACAAATTAACCGTTACATTATTTAATTACTCCAAAAAATAATTGTTCTGTTTCACTAAACGCACCATCAAGTTTAAGGACTGAGTTTAGCATGTAAACAATTTGATTCTAACCACGTTTAAACATTCCTATACTTTACATAATCTTTAAATTTAATAAGGTTCTCCCATTATTGGGATAAATGAAATAAATGTAAAGCAAATGAAAGGTCTACAACCTGACCACCCCATGTCAACTAAGGAGCCTCGTAAGCTTTAGAATCAGCTATTTCCAAATCAATTAGTACTCGAGTTTTCTATAGTTATTCTGCAACTGCTGGTATAGAGAATTCCCATGAAAGTAAATGCAGGCTTTTTCAACCACTATTTAACCTAATATTCAATTACTTAAGGTAACAAGTAATATACACTTACAAAAATCACGTGTGCTAATTCACATTAAGAACTTTAAATTACCTTCTCCTTGAATACAAAGGCAATATACATCTTGAAGTCAAACTGGTCAGCTAGAGATTCTTTTTTCTTTCTAAGCTGAGCACGTAGTCTGTTCAGAGCTTGTTTCTTCCGGGAGTTTGGGTCCCCCATTTTGAAATACAGGTGGTACTAAAGCCTTTGGAAATTGTCACTAAACTATGGGCACTTATTTCTTAAGACTCAAGTACAACAGAAACAAGTCATTTTTTTTCCTGCTAATATGATTGAATAGCTAAAATCACAACTGTAACCCAAAAACTGCACCTTCTGGCAATATTAGCAGACTGTCATATTACAGGGTCAAGAAACAAAAGCTGCTGTCCAGTCATGTTTGGACAATAACGTTTGGGGTTGGATGGGGAAAAGGAAGAGAAGGAAAGAAAGAGGAGAAAATACTTGAACTAACTTTTTGGAAAACACATTTGGTTTAACTGCCAAAATAAAGGCTTTGGGGGAAAGTGAAAAGCCTATTACCAGGATTTAGGTGTGCAATAAAACACAGCTGACACCAGTCCAATCCTCAAAATCCATCCGGATTTTCCCCCCTCTTTTTGGAGACTGGATTAGGAAAAGGAAGGGGGGAGGGGTGATCCTTGTTTACCAAATATCAAAAGGAAAAAAACCACCAAACCCCCCTCCCAAAAAACAAAAACACCAAAACAGGGTAGGTGAATGAAACTGAAATATTCAATTGGATTTTACCCAGCCAGATCCATGGCTGTAGTACCTAATTAATTCTTAGTTATTTCAGATTTCACTATTGCTATGTATCGTCAGTGCTTGTTATTGATTACACGTGGTGGTGAGCAAAGAGAAAAGTGCAAAATCGGCAGAGAAGGAAGGGGAGAGGTACAGGGTTTCCCTGCAATCAACTACAGTGTATACCGGGGGCGGGCAGCTGTTGCCCAAAGGAGCCATGAGAAAAAACAGCGGAGTCATTACCAACTTCCCCATCACCCACATTTTCACCCTCAGGCGGCTGCTAACGCTGCTGCCAAGGAGAATCATGATGGCCGAGGAAAGGGGGGGCTATATAACACGGTAATTACTCCGGCTCTGGGGTTAGACTGATTAATGCCCGGGATCCCAACACCTCCAGCCCTGCAAGGAGTCCTACATTCCCCACGGGAACCTTCCCTGTGAAGTTTGCCCCCGTTCAGGATCGTGGGGAGGGCAATTTATCTTCTCGTTGGCATTGCTGAGGCAAAGGTGGCGGGTTCTCCCAAATCCCAGGCAGTGCCCGGGGACCACCTGCCTTCCACCCCCCGAGATCCCACCCCCGCCCTTTGCCTTCAGCGGCAGCGACTCACTCGCACCACGGGAGACACAGGAGCACTCAGGTTTTCACTCATTTCATCGTGGAAACAATTCCCGCCCGGGTAGAGGAGGCGGGAGAGGGTAAATGGGAAGGATCAGTGGGAAGAAAAGAAAATAGTTGTGTTAATATTAATTACTTTTCGAAGAATGCCCAGCCCACCCCCCCAAAGGAAAATGAAGTTCCCGGATTCCGGATGAAGCTAGCTCTCACGTCGACCAGACCATGTTGCCCGAGTTTGGACTGTTTAGGGTGGGGTCGTTAGTTTCCCGAGGGGGCAAGGGGTGGAATCGAGGCAGCTGGGGCGCAGAGTGGGTGCTGGGGAAATCCCCTCCCTGTCCCCGCGGAGACCGGGACTCACGGACCGACTCTCGGGCGGGGTTCGGGCCCTCTAGCCGCAGCCTGCGGGCGGAGCGGTGGCGGCGGCGGCGGCGGAAGAGGAGGCGGCGGCGGGGGCGCAGCTCGCGGCACGGGCAGGAGCCATGTCAAGAGAAAACCACCAGCCAACTGAGCCCCTCCATCCCCGCTGCAGTGCGCACTGTGACCGGGCCGCCCGCGCTGCTGCCGCCGCTCAGCCCCCACCTGGGACCCATAGTCTGGCTCGGCGCCCCGGGCGGCGGCGGCGGAGGGAAGGACGCGGTGACAGCGACGACGGCAAGAAAGAGAAGAGGAAAAACGAGGAGAAAGAGGGGAGGGGGTAGGCCTGGCAGTGGCGGCGGAGGGGGAGGGGAGGAGAGGGAGGGGAGCCCTGCGCTAAAGGGTCTGTCAGCGAAGTAAACCCCCCAAGTAAAGTTATTTCAGTTCAAGCATCTGCTCGTGAGTCTTTCTTTCCCCCACGATCGGTTCCGGCTCGCAGGAAAGGAGGTCGAGGAGACCCGGAGGGGGAGAAGCCAAGCTGCTGGTGAGCGTCCGCGGCGGCACAGCCTCGTTCCCCCCCCACGGCGGCTGCGGAAGCGGCGGCGGCCTCGGGCGCCTCCCGGGTCCGGGATAGAGTCGCGTTTGAGAAGAGGAGCGAGAACAAACAACTTAAAATGGCAGCGACGGCCGCTGCGTCACCCGCCCCTCTCGGGCACCGCCCCGAATCCTCTGCGGCTGCGCGCCCCGCGGGCCGCTACCATCTCCGCAGGAATGAAGGGGGTGAAGGACTAGGAGGCTGGAAGGGTCTCCTGACTGGCAAGGAAAGAGTAAAGAAGAGCCGAGAGAAGAGGATTAATCAGCTATTCAAAGGCGGATACTTTGAAGCTGAACTATTTTAGTTGCTACTGCCCCCGTTGCAGAGCCGTTTGAGAATAGCTGCTCCCCTCTTGTCAGGCATGGGGTTCCCATGGGGCGTGGAAAGGGCCAACCCACACTGTCTCCCGCCCCCTCCGTCAGGAAGTCCCCGTCTCCGAGTTGGGCGTTCGCCCCGCCCTCCCATGTCGTCATAAAGCCACGCCCCTGTGCCGTCCAGAAAAGCACCCGGATGGAGTCGCTCCTCCCGGGCATCACAGTCGCTGAGTCCGGCAAGACGCGGGCAGAAGAGCCCCGGAGCTAGGCGGGCTGTAGCGGAAGAAGGGGGCGGGAACGGACGGAGGTGGGGGCGGAGTGTAGAAAGAAAAGGAAAGAGTGAAGGTTCTCTTTTCACTCAATTTTGGTTGTGTTCCCGACCCACTGATCGGTATCCTCCGGGGGACGGGGAGGGTCAGCCCGCGGTGTTTTGCCGACACCAGTTGAGAATTCATTTCCAGTTTCTAGAATGGAAACGGCGCGCAGCAGAAAGTGTCTCACTTTGGTCCCACGTGGCTCTGTCCCCACCTCGCCACGTGCGCAGCCTGGGAGGGCAATCTAAGCTCTGAACAAGGTCAAAGACGCCCTTGAGCGCGGCTGCTGTTGTGACAGGAAAAAACTGGAATCTGCCCAGGGATTATTTTCCCCTACTGTGAGGGCACAGTGCGCCTCAGACCAGGTCCTGTGCCTTCCTCAAAATATGAAGAGGGTCCTGCAGGACGTTTGCTACTGATTCACAGATCCTTGCACTAATGCGTTGAGTCCCGTTTTTCAGAGATCGACGGTATCCATAAAAATGTAGTTATATAATTAAGTAATCTGAAAAGGTCAATTCTCCACAAAAGCAAATCCTGTACCATCCCTTATGAGCAACTCTGTGATGAAACTTTAAAAAGTTTATTGGGTTTTCAAATTACTGCTTTTCACTTAATAAAAATCAAAATGTTACCGGTAACAACATTTTTTTTTCACCCCTGAGCCAAAATTCTCGGGACCCACCTTCAATATAAGTCGTTCAGAACTGAAGCATCAGATTCCTAAGATTTCCAAAGTAGTGCGAATCTCGAATGCCTCCGTAATTTATTTTTACAATCGTATTAATCTTTTTTAAAAGATTTATTTGTGCATACAATAGTTGGGGTGCCGGCCAGAGGTGCAAGGGGTGAGGTAGGGAACAAAACAGGGAGACTGAAATACAACACTGAGGGGAACAGTGGGCAAGACAGGAGAGGTCCTCTTGAGACCCAACCCCCTGAGCCACCAGGGAGGCCCGAGAAGTTACAAGGGTAAAATTAAGGATTTCAGATAATTTATGACACTGCTTCTTTGAAAAAGGATACTAAAACATGTTTAAACCAACATTATCTACAAAAATAATTTCGCGAAAAATGAAACTAAAAAACTGCATTGAATCGTGCCTTCTTGATCTGGCACTGACTTACATCCATGGTCATTTCCATTCAAAGAATTTTATTTTTAATAACAGCTTTATTAGAAATATTCATACCATAAAATTTCTTTAAACTCTACAAATCAGGGCCTTCCTGGTGGTCTCGGGGTTAAGTCTCAGCACTACCAAGCTAGTGCCAGCCACTGCAACATGAGTTTGATCCCCGGCCAGGGAGATGACCCACATAGCACAGCAGACCTCTCCTGTCTCATCCACTGCTCCCCTCAGCAGTGTGTTTCCGTCCATCTGCCTGTTCTGCTCCCCTCTCTGTCTCTGGTGAATTCTCTCATCCCCACACCTCTGGACTACACCCCAGTTCTTGTATACATACATACATAAAAACTGTACAAGGTAGTAATATTTAGTATATTCACGGGAGCTGTGCGAAGTTCATCACATTTCGGGAATATTTTATCACCTTAAGAGGAAACCCTGTACTCGTTAGCAATAACTCCTTTTTTCTTCTTTCCAGCCCTGGGAACCACTAGTCTGCATTCTGTAGATTTGTTTTTCTCTGGACATTTTATGTAAATGGAATTGTAAAATGCGGTCTTTGTAACTGGCTTCTTACCATGGTGTTATCTTTTGTGTGTGTAAGAGCTGGGGTGTAGACCAGAGATGGGGGAAGGGAGGTGAGAAGATTCACCAGAGACAGCACTGGGAGTAGAACGGGTGAATTTATGGAAATACACTGCTAAGGAGAGCAGCAGGTGGACAGGAGAGTTCTTGACACCATATGTGGGTTAACTCCCTGGGCAGGGATCAAACTCAGGTGGGAGTGGTGACAGCGCTGACACTTAACCCCTAGGCCACCAAGGAGGCCCTGACAGTGTTTTCAAGATGTACTTAATTCCTTTTCATTACTGAGTAATATTCTGTTGTTTGGACACCTCATATTTTGTTTATCCATTCATGAGTTGATGGACATTTAGATTGTTTCTGCTTTTTGGCTATTATGAATGATGCTGCTGTGAGCATTTGTGTAAAAGTTTTTGTGTATACATGACATGTGTTTTCTGTTTTCTTGGGTGAGAACTGAATTGAACCTAGGAGTAAGATTACTGGGGTAAGTGCATTTTAACCATTCATAGAACTGCCAGACTGTTTTCCAAAGTGATAGCAACATTTTATATTCCTACCAACAGTCTACGAGGCTCCAATTTCTCCACATGCTTGTTATCTGTCATTTTTATTCTAGCTATCCTAGTGGATGTGAAGTGATATCTCATGGTGGTTTTGATTTGTATTTCCTTCATAATTAATGTGGCTGAACTGCTTTTCTTGTGCTTTTGGCCATTCTGTCTTTGGAGAATGTCTTTCAAGGCTTTTGCCCAATTTTAGTTGGGTTATCTTTTTTTTATTAGGTGTAGTAATTATTGAATCTAGATACAAATCCTTTATCAGATAAATGATTTTCAGATACTTTCTCCTATTTGGTGAAGTATCTGTTCACTTTCTTGTGGTGGTCTTTGCAGCACAAAAGTTTTTTTTAATTTTGATGAAGTCCAATTTCTTTTCTCTTTTATTGCTTTTGTTTCTAGGGGTATATCTAAGAAATCATTAAAAATCTATATTACCATAATCATGAAAAATCAGCATGGAGTGGATTTTGAGATAAAAAAAGTTTTCAGTTTCAGCTACTATGAAAGAGAATTGGAGATAGTTGGTCACAAGTTGAACAGGTCCTATGACAGACACTTATAATTAGGTCCTGTAGAGAGGAGCCATAAAGTAGCAGCAACATGCCGTGCAGGAAGATTCCAGCTACATGTTTTTGGCAACGTGGAAGAGCTGTAAATAGGAAAGGATACACACAGGAAATGAAAATTTTAAAGCAATGACCATAACGTTACTCTATAAAAATTAAGATAAAAATCAGAACTCACTTAAGATTTAGCTTTGTTAATTATGGGAAAAGTTCCTTTAATGTTAGAAATACTTCTTTGGAGTTAGGCTGCTTCAGACACCAGGAGATTTGTGGTAAGATGATGTTAGTACTTTGATGACTAAAAATATCTGCTTTATGCAAATCAAAACCACAATGAGATACCACCTCACACCTGTGAGAATGACTACATCAAAAAGACCAGAAAAAGTGTTGGTGAGTATGCGAAGAAAAAGGAACCCTTATATGCTGATGGTGGGAACGTAGATTAGTCTAGTCCCTATAGAAAAACAGCCTGGAGGTTTCTCAAAATATTAAAAATGGATTGACAGTTCCACTCCTAGGAATCTAACTGAAATGCAAAAAACACTAATTCAAAGGGGTATACATACTCCTATGTTAATTGTAATACTATTTTCAATAGCTAAGTTTTGGACGCAGCCTAGGTGCACAGTGGCAGATGAGTGGATAAAAAAGTGTGGTGTATATATACACACAATGGAATACTCCTCCGTTATAAATTTAAAAAAAAAGAAAGAAATCTTGCCATTTATAAAAACTTGGGTGAAAACTTGCAGGGATTATACTCAGTGAAGTAAGTCAGGAGAAATACAAATACTGTATAATTTCACTGATGTGGAGTATAAAGAAACAAAGCAATGCAACCAATAAAACTAAATCAAAACAAATCCTAGAAATCTGACTACCAAATTGTATAGGGAAAAAGGGACCCCATGAACTATGGTGTTGGAATATCAGTAATTTGGTGGTGGGTGTGGTGGGATAAAATATAGTTGAAGAGGTGTGAACCTACACCCCAAATTCATATTCAGTGTTGTAAATCAACTTTACCTCAGTAAAAAGTAATTTTAAAAACAACCCTAATTTCTCCATTGAGGGTTTGTATTACTCCATTAGATACAGTGTGTGACATTTTCTTGGCTCCGAAGCAGATACCACCTACAGAAGATTATAGTTTTAATTAAATACTTCTTAAGATGAGTCCATGCCAGGCTCCTCCCTGAAGAAACAGAATCCAGTGGGCTGCAAGGTCAACCTCCTGACTTCTAGGCAAACCAGCTGTTTGGCATTCGTCCAAATTAAGAAATGAACACTCAAGTATTTGCTTATATAGCCTAATATATGACAACACTGGCTCTTCACTAAAGAGAATTTACCTTAAAAATATACATTATGAGAACATTCTCTTATAAAAATCTGGTTTTCTTAACATCTCCCCGTAAGAGTTATGGCCAGCAAACATATTACATTTTTCAGGAATTCTCAAATATCTTGCCCTTTCAATGGTACTGCTAAGTTTATCAGACATGAATCTTGATTTTTGGTCATATTTATGATTTACTATTTAATGCAGATGATAAATATCTACACAGAAAAGTTTATGCCTATACTATACAGACCTAGAGAACAAATTCCAATATTCTACAGTTTGATCCTAAAAACACTGCTACCAGGGACTTAAGTCTCCAGATTTCAACTTTACAGGTTTATCACCTGAGATAGCTATGATAATATGGGCTAATAAAATTGCACAGTCCATTAGGGATAATTCATAGCACATATTCAAAACACATATGGACTTCTCATCTACAATATTGCAAAATTACTAATCCAAAAGGACATAAAAGAGAAACTATTTATTTTTGAAGCCTGTACTTACATTTTTGGAGGGTGTAAGGAGGTTATTTATTTCACCTCTAGACTCACTATAATTTCACGTATGCCCAAATTCTGGAGGTTAATACTTACTTGCAGGCCAATAGTTGAATATTTACTGAGAGTCTCACTTCAGTTACAGGTTTGGGAAATGACATTCGGCAAGGTCACCAGCAGTGTCCCTGAGTTTACAAAATGGTTAAGAACCAGTGGAATATGCGGGTGAGTACTTATACCCCATCATGGGTTTTCTTTATTTTTAAAATTTCTACTTACCCCCACTCCTTTCTCCTAATTTTCTTCTTCCACTTCTCACACTTACGCCTACTGGCACCATACAAAAATATTATTTGTCTGCTTTCTGTTTATATTTTGATTTATTAAAGTTTGGTCTCCAAACAAATCTGCTGACACCATTTGAGAAGGCTTTTACCTATTATCTTTGCCTGCTAGTCTCTGTGAAAGAAAAAGCAAATGTCATCAAAAAATGTTTTTTGCTAGTTTTCCCTGACTCCTGGTTCCCACTGACTTCTGCTTCTTCACTATTAATTTTATTTCAAGATATTTCTTTATACCATATGTCACTTGCACAATTATAAATGTTATTATTAAGTAGTATGTAGTATATCTATGAAAGTTATAGTAGCCAATGGAAAAATTTGGTTTTTGATGCTTTTGTCAGAAATGTGTCATTACTGGGCCTCCTGGTGGCGCAGTGGTTGAGTGCTGCGCTGTGGAGTTATTGGCGGCGATGACGTGAGTTCGAGGCCAGGCGGGGGAGATTCCTACATGATGGGGCAGACCTCTCCTGCCTCGCCCGCTGCTCCCCTCAGCAGTGTATTTCCCTTAATCTGCCTGTTCTGCTCTCCACTCTGTCTCTGGTGAACCCTCTCACCGCCCCACGCCTCTAGCCTGTACCCCAGCTTGTATGCATAAATAAATCTTTAAAAAAAAAGAAATATGTCATTACTATTAGAAATAAAATGTCACATTATGAAGAGTTTGCTCCATTCATTCTAACCTTTTCCCAAATCGAAGACCTTAAGGGATATTTGACCTATTAACATATTAAAAAAAGAACCTCAAATATTTGGTGGGTATTTTCCCTTTTCTTCTTGGAACACATTTAGCTTTACTCTCTTTTCTATAAATATTAGGTGTTGAAAGGAAATGGAAAAGATATTTACATGTGAATAATAATTTCTTTTATAGGTAGGGTAATTCTACTTATATATATTTACAAAAGTATACTCTAATTATGGAAGTCATGAATTCGTTGTTCAATAGTAAAATAATGCATATTTTGGTGCATATGTATATAGACATATGCAGCTGCTCTTAAAACAATAGTTTTGTTTTAACATTGATGAGAAAAACAATCCCAACTGAGAATAAAACAATGTTATTTGAGAACCTACTTTCATTATATGTTATTTTACTAAAGTCACACTTTCTAAGGACATTAAATGAGGATTTATTGTATATAAAATCCCATGTATAAATACATACATACATGAACACACAAAGTACCAGTATACCTTTTCATTTGAACATTGCATTATCTATTTTTCTTTTTTAAAAGATTTATTTATTTATACATACAAGCTGGAGAACAGGCCAGAGGCGTGGGGCGGCGAGAGGGTTCACCAGAGACAGAGTGGGGAGCAGAACAGGCAGATCACAAACACACTGCTGAGGGGAGCAGCGGGCGAGGCAGGAGAGGTCTGCTGCACCATGTGGGAATCTCCCTGGCTGGGCGTCGAACTCGCATCACAAGCTGCCAACAGCTCCACAGCGCAGCACTCAACCTCTGTGCCACCAGGGAGGCCCCTGCATTATCTATTTATAAATAGCAAATACCCCCAAAGTTTATGGTTTAAGACAACAAACATTATCTCATAATTACAATGAGTCAAGAATTCAGGAGCAGGGGCCTCCCTGGTGGCACATCAGGTTAAGCGCAGCACTATGAAGCTATCCAGAGCCACTGCAGCACTAGTTCGATCCCCGACCAGGGGCCCACCCACATGGCGCAGCAGACCTCTCCTGCCTCACCTACTGCTCCCCTCAGCAGTATACTTCAGTCGATCTACCTATTCTGCTCCCCACTCTGTCTCTGGTGAATCCTCTCACCAGCCCACCCAGCTTGTATGAATAAATAGATAAATCTTTGGGGGAAAAAAAAAGAATTCAGGAGAAACTTCACCAGGTGTTGGGGCTCAGAGTCCCTCATAAAGTTTCAGTCAAGAGGCTGACCAAGGCTGGCGCCATCTGAAGGCTTGACTCATGTGACCCTTGGCAGGAGGCCTCAGTTTTTCACCATGTGGGGTCTTCTCTTGTCCTTCCTGAGTGTCCTCAGAACATTCGAACCAGCGTCCTCCAGAGTTAGCGCTCCCAAAGAGAGAGAGAAGCTACAAGGTCTTTATGAGTAGGCTTGGAAGTCACACTCCATCACTTCCACATTGGTTATACAAGTCAACCCTTTTCATTGCGGAAAGGAACTTCACAGGGCGTGAATACCAAGAACTGGGGATATTGGGGCCGTATGGGGGCTGACTACTATCAACATCTTTGGTGTTGTGTACAAAACCGAAAATTGTCATAGACAGCATTTTCCCAAAACCTCCAGTTCTATCATAGTCAGGATAGAATTGGTGAGGAGTCAACAAACTTTTTCTTGAGGAGTGATAGTAAATATTTTTAGCTTGCAAGCCATACAGTCTCTGTGGCATTAGTCAACACAATTGTAGCATGAAAGCAGTCATAAATAATACATAAGTAAATGTGCATGGCTGTGTCACAAGAAAATTTTGCCAAAACAGACAGCTGGCCCACAGATAGTAGTTTATTAACCCTGGACAACAATAATTTATGCTCAGTGACTTAAACAACAAAGGTTATTACTCCAGTTATATTTCTGTCATAGGTCTATACAAAGACTGTTCACAATCAACTTTCAGGAACTCAGAATTAGGGAGTATTACCCACTTCCATGTGAAGCAGAAAACAGAGATATGACTGATCACTCACTGGCTGTTAAAGTTCCCACCTGGAAGTGACATCTCTCCCACTCTCTTTGGCCAAAGTAAGTCCTGTGGCTAATCCCGATTTCACTGGGTCAAGACAGCACAAACTTACTCTCTACCCAGAGGGTAGTGAAACAGATCTATTTGGTGAACAACACAAATATAACGACAAGAAGTATATTATTTCTAATTATTTCACTTGTATTCTACCACTAGGTCTCTGACCTTTTTTATTGAACATGACACAGCTGCAAACATTAGGAGAACTTGCTATTAGCAATGTTGAAGAAATTTTAAACTATAAAGTCTATTTTAAGTCAATTTTGCCACTTTGCTTTCCCCCCAAACCACTTTAGCTTCAATTACTTCAATTCTGGTTTATCTGTCCATTGCCACTGTTTTCAATACACATTTAAATTCCGTAATTTAAGTTTCTTTTTCCTTAGTTGTAAAAGAGTCAGCATTCCTGCTGCCTGAAATTGAGCATCCCCAATTCAGTTTTCAACTCAAAAAGCAGGACTCCTCCTATGCCCAGAAAAAAGAAATAGAGGCTGTTATCCACCTCCTTTCCTGAAAATAGTAAGTTCATCAAATACAAATACTTACTGAATATCTACTATATAGGTATACCGGGCTCTGTGTTTTGAAGGATAGAAAAAAATAAATACTGCTCCCAAGAGTTTCTAGTATCTACCAACATCTGAAACAAAAATGAGCTATACTAGACTCTACAATTCAGAGTTGGATTGTGAACAATAGACATTGAGCTGGATAGTGGTAAGATAAATGGAGGTAAATAAAAGCTGGATTAAGCACAGGAGTTTCATGGAGGAAGTATGCTCAAGTCAGCTTCAGATGTTGGGAAGGCTCTTACTAGATCTAGGTAAGAGAAGAATGGAATGAGAAGAAGGATATTCTGGGGAGAACAAAATAATTAAGGGTATAAAGATGAATGCTATTCTGGCATATTCATGAGACAGTAAAGCTCTCTCAACCTAGAAACAGTGGAAAGGGGGGCCTCCCTGGTGGCGCAGTGGTTAAGCGCTGTGCTGTGGAGCTGTCGGCAGCGGCAACACGAGTTCGATGCCCGGCCGGGGAGATTCCCACATGGCGTGGCAGACCTCATCTGCCTCGCCTGCTGCTCCCCTCAGCAGTGTGTTTCCGTCAATCTGCTTGTTCTGCTCCCCACTCTGTCTCTGGTGAACCCTCTCACTCCCCACACCTCTGGCCTGTACCAGCTTGTATGCATAAATAAATATTTTTTTTTAAAAAAATTCTTAAAAAACAAAAACAAAAACAGTGGAAAGGGTCCTCCGTGGTGGGGCAACGGGTTAAGTCTCAGCCTATGAAGCTATCCGCAGCCACCGAAGCACGAGTTCGATCCCCAACCGGGGACCTTCCCACATGGTGCAGCAGATCTCTCTTGCCCGCCCGCTGCTCCGCTCAGCAGTGTACTTCAGTCAATCTGCCTGTTCTGCTCCCCACTCTGTCTGGTGAATCCTCTCACCAGCCCACACCTCTGGCCTACACCCCAGTTCTTGTATGCATTCAAAAATAAATAAATAAATAAGAACAGTGGAAAGATGCCCACTTAGAAACAACAGGAAATAATTTAGAAAAAAGTGAAGCTTTGGTCGAAAATGACAGCCTGAACACAAGCATTTATATTGACATGATTAAAAGGACAATAAATAACTTTCTAGTGAATAAGGCGGCAGCAAGAAAGGACAGTCACCAGCCAATAACTTTAAATACTGATGAACCGATACTAGGGTGAGAGGTAGCAGCCAGGCCACCACCCCTTCTCTCTGGCACCCTCTCCTCCTGTCACTGAGGCAGGAGACTCCCTATTTAGTAAGCTCGACTTAGGAACACTGAACTTCCGTTTAGCCTCTTCTGTTTTCCGCACACTTAGCAGGAGAACAGTACTACCTATAATAGAGGAACCGTAACTAGAATAATCAGCTTATTTCCCCTTTTTTAAATATAAAAAAAACAACTCCACATAAGTGCACAAGGGAAACCAGTTACAGAAAACAGATAACAAAGCAGAAGCAGCAAAAATAAAGGCTGACCTCATGAAAACCAACTTGTATGACAGAAAAATAATTTTTAAGACTCTAATGTTCTCATAGATATTCTAGAAGACAATAATCACCTAAAGTAAAAACAGGATAATATAAATAAGTAACAGTTGAAGAATAAGAAAGAATACTTAGAAATTGAAGGTATGCTAGCCATACTTACATTTTTTTTTCTCTAAAGATGGAAATACGGCATTAGGAAAAAAAGAAAGACAAAAAATAAAGAGAAAATATAGAAGACCTAGAGGTCCAATTTAGGTCAATATCTAGTCAATAGGAGGTCCGAAAAGAGAGTCCAGAGAAGATATAAGGATAGAAGTTATTGTAGAAATCACTGAGGGGAAAAATGACAAAACCAAGATAGCTGTAACTCTTCAGGTTGGAAGCATATACTGGGAAATAAGCAATATAATATAGATCCAGTAAGGCAAGGAGAAGATTCAGAACGCACTCAGTGAGAGGGAAAGTAGGTTGCCTTCAAAAGAATAAAAATCAGACTGGCAACAGGCTAATTATCTGTACATACTGATCAGAAAACCTAGAATCCTCTTTTTAAATGTTGCTAAAACAACTGGATATTCATATGCGGTTTAAAAAAAAAAGATTCTTGACCTCTACCTAGAATGTGACCTAGGTTTGGCTAAGTAAGCTTATTCACACCCCTGACCATAGAGGTTGGTTGAGAGATGAATCAAGTAACATCTACCAGAGGCTTTCTCAGGTATTTTGCTGGAACTATCAGGAAAGTACTTTTTTTATTTTTTCTAGGATCACATTCTGTGAGGAGGACATGAGCCTGGAGAGATGTTAGTACGTATAGCTGCCGGCACATGAGGTATGCTTGTTTGAGAATGAAGCCAACGTAAGGGAAAACAAAATGAGAGCACAGAGAGAAACAATGCAGGATGACATCATTTAAGCTCCTGGATTCATTTTCAACCACAATTCTCTTTCCTTAAGGTAGTTAGAGTGGGAAAAATATTAATGATATATTGAGCAAGTTATATTTTGCCTATTTAGTGAGTTGAATAGTGCCCCCCCCCAATTTACATCTACATGGCACCTCAAAAAGTCACTTTATTTGGGCATAGGGTATTTGCAGATATTATTACTAAGTATCTTGAGGCGAAATTACCCAGGGGTTAGGATGGTCCCTAAATCCAATGACTGATACCCTTAGAAGAAAAGGACAGGATATACAGAGTCACCTGGGAAAAGACCCTTGAAAGAAGGCAGCAGAGGTTGGAGTAATGAAGCTAGGAGTTAAGAAAGGCCGAGGATTGTGGATCACCAGAAACTAGTAAAGAGAAAAGATGGATTCTTCCCTAAAGCCCAGAGAGCATATAGCCATGCCAACCCTTTGAATTCCAACTTGCAGCTTCTTTAGGGAAAGAAAGTATATTTGACAGGTTGTGCGTTTAACAGAAGTCATTAAGAAATCATTAAAAAATACCAACCAGTTGAAATACCCAATGGTTAACAGGAGCTTAGACATTTATAAGATAAAGAATTAAAGACAAAATAAAATAAAATAAAATAGAATTAACCTGTATTAAATTCAGTTGTCCACGCCAATAAAAACTGTTACGGGGGAAAAAGAAAATCAAAGACAGTCTGGAGCAGTTTATATAACCCATGTGCGTGACCTCAAGAAACTCCTTCCTGAATCATTTTTTGTTATTGCAGGGTCATTTTTGGTGTTCTGGAATTCTATGCCACAAGCTATAGGCCATTTAAATAATCTGAAGCCAGGAAGATTCTTTGCTAGGAAAATTTTAGTATAAAATCAGCTATGCAACAAGTGAAATATCTAAACAGTGTGCAAAGGCAAATGATAATAGCTTTGGAGAGGAGTATTTTGCTGAGCAAGATTAATCATGACCTCTTTGTATTATAAACCTGGAAAAAGAAAAGTTGTAAGTAGAGATGTGAATCACTCTGCAACTTGGTAACTGGAGTTCATCCAGCAGCTCAACAGTGTCATCAGATCCTGGGCTTCTTCCTGCTCTGCAAGACCTTGCCCTGTTGATTCATGAATTCAAAATGGCTGTCGCATCTCCCAACATCACAGGTGTATTTCAAAAGCAGAAAACAAAAAGTAGTCAGGATAAAAAACTATCCTCCTGGGGCAACTCTTAGCAAGGGAAATTACCTTTCCCAGGAACCCCGCAGTAGATGGCCCCTCACATGTCCCTGACCATGTATCTGGCTGCTGAAAAAAGGTCACAGAATATGTATGACTGGCTGAGATAATAGTGACTCATCTAGCACTACGTATGGCCCCCAGACAAAAATAGGGTGCCAAAATAATAAAAAACAGGGAATTTCTTTTGCGTAAGTAACAGTGTCTGTTAGAGTGCACTTAGCCCATGCACATTTATGATTGTTCTTAATTCTGTATCACATTTTTATGATGTTTTCTTTTTGTTACTTTTTAAAAATATCTCACTAAATAATTCATTATACCATCTATTTTTCTCTGTGGGCATGGGGGTAGCTTGGTAGTATATGTGGGTATTTTTTCCTAATACTTTACAAGGAAAGATATATGTGGTTTTTTGTTCTAGTGATTCCCTTTATAATACATCCAACCCTTTATTTTTTGATAAAGGACCAGTTGACTGTGTACTGTAAGCACTGGTTAAAATAGTATATTTTCTCTTCTTCCCTCTTTTTGATCTTTTCAGCATTTATCTTTACTTTTTAAAATATACTTGTTCTGTTTATTCAGTACTTGATTTTTCAGCTCTAGATAATCTATTTTTATCTCTGACTGTTAAAAATAACACTAGTCAACAGTGAAATCATAACTGACTTAAAAGGCCCTAATCTGTAGTATCTTGGTGTGCTGAACATGAATATAACCCTGAAAATTTTTATTAGCTCTCATTTTTATTAGCATCACATAGCATAATACCATCATGCACACATCATCCAGAGTTGATTGCATCATTTTCTGATGCAATGCAATACTACGGCCAGGTGGCTGCTGAAGTAAGCTGATGTCAGCAGTGCACTAGATAAAGCCCTGTCGGAAAGGTTGAGCATTGAAAATATTTCAGACTTTGTGCGAGACAGTTTAAGCTACTGTTCCATAGAACTGTTCTTATTTTATCCATTTAGGCACAATACAGAACAGTCATGCCTCAAAAGTGCATTAATAGTGTGGACAATTTCTGCTCTATTTGTGGGGAAGTGACATTTGCAACCCAGAAGGAAAGTATCACTTCTCAAGTGAAGAAGGCTTATCATCTTTACTTCAGATGCAAGGTTGGTGACCAAGACAAGCCTTGGGCCCCTCATATATGCTGTACTACATGGACAACACAGCTTTCACAGTGGTTAAATGGCAAAAGATCATCAATGCCATTTGCAGTCCCCATGGTGTGGAGAGAGCCAAACAATCACATAAAAGACTGTTACTTCTGCTTGTTTCCTCCTTTTTCCAGTGGAATAATGAAGCAAAAGAAGGCGAGAATAGTCTACCCAAACATTCTGTCTGCATTGAGATGACCAGTTCAACAACTTGCTGCAGGGTGATGCGAAACAAGCATGGAATGCTTTTCGCCTAGTGTCTACAAACTTTCTTGGGAATGTTAGGGCAGACAACTACAAGGAACTAGTAGAAGACATGCTGATGCAGTGTCAGAAACTTGGCTGCAATATGTCTCTCAAGATCCACTTCCTTCATTCCCATTTAGATTTCTTCCCTGAAAACTGTGGTATGGTTAGTGATGAACATGGCGAACATTTTCATCAAGATATCACATCAATGGAACAAAGATACCAGGAGAAATGGTCCACTACAATGCTGGCTGACTGCTGCTGGACACTCCTCAGAGATGCTCCTGAACAGCTGTACAAGAGACAAGTGAAGAAATCTAAGAAGTAGTCTATGACTTGATTTTTTTACAAGTATTAACCGTAGGCATTTCGTGAAGTAAACATCCATTTATTGCAGATTACAAAAAAACTAGAGCCAAAATTAGAATTTGACTGTCATATTCGTGCTGAGCACATACAAATTGATAGGAAATGACTAATTTTATTTCGGTAATGTGAATTTTATAAAAATTTGTTGACCAGTGATTGGCATGCATTTTGTGATGTAAACATCAATTTACTGCAGATTACAAAAAAAACTAGAGCCAAAATTAGAATTTGACTGTCATATTCGTGTTGAGTACATACTCAATTGATAGGAAATGATAGGAAATGACTAATTTTATTTCAGTGATTTGACTTTTGTAAAAACTTGTTGACCAGTGTAATTGAGCCAGCACAACTTAAAGGACCTCCTTCCTTTTTTCACCTTTTCTTTTCCAACTATTGCTCCTCAGTTACCTTCTGTATCTCAGATGTATAGCAGATGGAATTAGAATGAATGTAGCGTGGGCTTCTAGTGACATACAAAAGAGATTTTCTTGCTTGGAAGCTTGGTAAGAAGATGGTTGTTCACTTTGATAATGGAACTGCTATATGACCTGGTTCTGAAGAATGACAAATTTCTGCTCCAAGGTTATTCTGATGAAAGTTAAGATAATCAGTAATTGTTATCAGTAGTATGCAGAACTGAATACTAAGGAAACCTAGTAGTAAAAAGATAGGTGATGATTTTTCATCATCCATGACAGGAGTTAAATTTATGAGAAGGTGGGGTTTACCACCAGTCTTTGATTCTCTTTTAAATGTCATTAGTAGCTCTGAACTTAAGACTGTTCAACACCAGAGAGCATTATAAAATGCTCTTAGGGCAATCACCTTTGTCCTAAGATTAGACCTTGGGTTTGGGTTCAGGTTCACCCTTCTTGTTTGTGTATCTCCTGCAAACTCTGACCTTCTTAAGTCTTGCCTAGACCTGTCACACTTCATGTCTCCTACTCTTCACCTGACTTCTTAAAGTAGGACCTTCTTTCTACTGGATCTGTGGAGGACATCCCCAGCCTCTTGAAACACATATTAGCACTTTTAGCATTTGATGTCTTGACTTCCAGATTCTAAGTGTCTGCCAGATTTCTCCTGGCTAGCCACACTCCCCATCCTGTCCTTGCCTATTGCTCTTACATCCCAGAGTGGCACATAATTGGAAAGCTGAGTGAGACCTCTCCTCTGAAACTAAGAGGAAGGTGCGTGTGTATCTGGGGGAAGTTGTCCAAAAAAAGATTGACAAATATTTTCTGCAAAGTGCCAGACGGTAAATATTTTAGACTTTTCGAGCCATATAGTCATTGCCTCAAATACTCAGCTCTGCCCTTGTAGTAGAAAGTAATCAGAGTTTAACTGGTATGTTCCAAAACAATTTGATGATGCAGACATTTGAACTTAACATGTCATGTAATAGTCTCCTTTTGGTCTTCTGTTGTTCAATTGTTGGGGAAAAAAAAAAAGGAAAAAGCATTCTTAATTCATGGGCTGTGAAGGAAAGACCAGAAATGGCCCCTGGGCCCCTGGTCCTTAAGACTAAAAACGTCAAAGTTTGAGGTGGGACCAGTGAGAACCATAATGGGCACAAGTTCTTTAGTATAGCTCAGTGAGAAGGGATGTAATGTTCTGAAGGAAGTCTGCAACAGTATTTGTTGAAAGAGCAGTGTTTCGTGGGTTTTTAGATTTATCTATGGCCTGAGTATCAGGAACATCTAAACACCAGACAATGGACAAGAAGGAACATATGGGTCTCTGATACCCAGAGGTTTTTTGTTTTTCTTTCCAAATGAAGCAGAAATGCAGGAGAAAGTGGCAGATAGCAGCTTTCTTTTGTTCAAATGGTCTCACCCAATTTATTTTGTCCTCAAGAAAATCAGTATTGCTAGATATTCTAGGATTCAAAATATCAGAGAGAGGTTCTTAGTCTGCTTATACTTTCTTGGTTACTTGTTAGTTTAGAAATGACAATCTGAGCTAAATTTTTAAAGATGGATTTTATTTGGAAAATGCCAAGCTTTTGATTAACAAGCTTTGTGTGTAATTTTCATGATTATAGTAATCACCAGGCTGATGTCGAGCTGGTCATGATATTAGCATATGACACATTAAGCATACATAACCACTGTTTATAATCATTTTCACATGCTAGGATTTAAAGACCAACTTTTTAAATTTAGAATAATTTTATGTTTACAAAGATCATAGAGTTCCCATAAAACTCTTACCCATTTCCCCCAATGTCTGCATAAGGAACCAAGATGGGTGAGTTACTATTAACCAAACTTCTTTCAGATTTCACCATGCTAGATTTTTGATAATAAAATCACAGCAAGCTGTAACAACTGGGTTACCATCTCAAAATATACAGATGCCAGAGAGTAATAATTAGTTTAGTTTCTAGTTAGATTAAAAGTAGATTATAGTCACAGGACATATCTTTTAAACTTTTCTTTCTTCTACCTCCCACAATTAATTTAGTGAATTCATAAGAAGTCCTATTGATTTCATTGTATTATTATTATTTTAAAGATTTATTCACTTATGCATATAAGATCTGGGGTGTAGGCCAGAGGTGTGGGGAGGGGGTGGTGAGAGGATTCACCAGAGATAGAGTGGGGACCAGAACAGGTAGCTTGACTGAAATACACTGCTGAGGGGATCAGCGGGAAAGACAGGTCTACTACGCCATGTGGGTTAGCTCCCTGGCCTGTGATCGAACTAGTGCTACAGTGGCTGCCAATAACTTCGTAGTGTTGAGACTTATCCCTTCACCACCAGGGAGGCCCCAATTTCATTTTATTATTAAAAATTTTTGATTTAAAAAAGTATTTGAGTATTCAATATGGAAGAACCAATGGAAAACAAAAAGGGTAACCCTTTCATTTTTTGTTGTTGTTTTAAAGATTTATTTACTTATGCATACAAACTGGGGTGTAGGCCAGAGGTGTGGAGGGGTGAGAGGATTCACCAGAGACAGTGGGGAGTAGAACAGGCAGATCTACTGAAGTACACTTGTGAGGGGACTGGATTGTGAGGGGCAGGATTGGAGAGGTCTGCTGCGCTGTGTGGGAAGCTCCCTGGCCAGCGATCGAACTCGGGCTGCAGTGGCTCTGGATAGCTTCATAGTGCTGGAAGTTAACCCCTTGCGCCACCAGGGAGGCCCCAATTTCATTTTATTATTAAAAATTTTTGATTTAACAAAGTATTGGAGAGTATTCAATGGAATACAATGGAAATCCAATGGAAAACAAAAAGGGTAACTGTTTCATTTTTAAAAATCAACAAAGGACCAAAACCAATGCATTCATTGCTTCCTGATAAGTTGTTTTACTTCTGTTTAATATGTAATTGCTATAGTTTTACCGTATTTGGAAAATAAAAGGAAACTACCTTCCATTAAGCTAGTTCCTTTTTTTAACTTAATATAGTATATACAAAAGTTGATTCACAGTGATGCACAAAATAAAAATTTAAATTAAAAAACTTTTCTTGGGCCTCCCTGGTGGTGCAGCTGTTAAGCACTGTGCTGTGGAGGTGTCGGCAACGGTGACGCGAGTTCAATGCCCAGTCGGGGAGATTCCCACAAGGCGTAGCAGACCTGTCCTGCCTCACCCACTGTTGCCCTCAGCAGTTTATTTCCATCGCTCTGTCTGTTCTGCTCCCCACTTTGTCTCTGATGAACCCTCTCGCCACCCCACCCCTCTGGCCTGTACCCCAGCTTGTATGCATAAATAAATAAATCTTAAAAAAAAAAACTTTTCTTTTTGGGGGCCTCCCTGGTGGCGAAATGGGTTAAGCGCAGCACTATGAAGCTATCCAGAGCCACTGCAGCGCGATACCCAATCAGGGAGATTCCCATATGGCACAGCAGACCTCTCCTGCCTCGCCCGCTGCTCCCTCAGCGGTGTACTTCAGTCTATCTGCCTGTTCCACTCTCTACTCTTGTCTCTGGTGAATCCTATCACCACCCCACACCTCTGGCCTACACCCCAGCTTGTGTGCATAAATAAATCTTTAAAAAAAAACTTTTCTTTTTCAGTAATATATATTGCTTATTAAAAATCATCTTGTGCATGCCGAGCCGCCACTGACCTCCAGGTGCACACCCCGCGCCGCCACCACCCTCCAGCTGCTCGCGACACCGCTGCCGCCCCCCAGCCGTAAACACTGCGCTTCCGCAGCCTCCCAGGCACGTGAGAGTTGCTAGGGTCTGCAAATCCACGGCAGAATTGGAACAGCTGGAGATTCCTGGCGGGACATGAAGTTAGGGCTGCCTGAGGCAACACACAGCCACCTGCTCCCACTCCCCTCCCCCACCGTAAAGTGGAGGCGACCTGATAGGGGTGAAATCAGAGGTGCAGAGGTGCAGGGCTGGCCTTGGAAGACTCCTCCCCACCAGACCCGACCCTAAAAGCGGTGATAGCCTCTAGTAAACTCTGGAGGAAATAGTGGGAGAGAAAGAACAGGAAGATCTATAAAGAGAATACAAGCAGCGACAGAGACAGAAATAAACCTGAAGGCAGCAGCATCTGACACCTGAAAGGGGACAAAATTCCAGCAGTGGGGCCACCCAAACACCCCAAGACCTCAGGGGCAAGACTACAGAAGACCGCCTAAACTAAACCTACAACTACCATTGCAGCAGGAACCACCAAAAGAAAAAAATCTTAAAAATTCATCCTCCCCAGCTTACAAGGATCTAGAGCTAAACAGCCCCAGACCCCAGTACTGGGGTACTTGGAACTGAGTGGAGCTAGCTCTAGGACCACCAACCACCACGACCACCAGGGGTTTGGCTTAACAGGGCCAGAATCGGTTATATCACCACTCCTCAACATCCAAGAAGGAGAACCCAAAGAGATGCCTGCCAACACCAGTGCCACAATCTCCCAACACTTACAACAAATCAGAAGACAAACAGGGAGAAGGAAAAATATAAACAACCAAGCAAGCCCTCAAGGAAAGGAAACAGAACAAAAAGAAAATCAAGCACCAAAACCCATCGACAATGACACAGAGGAACTTCTCTCTCTGACAGATAAAGAATTTAGAATCATGATTAAGGAAATCATGATAAAGGAAAAGAAAGAAACAGAAAAAACAACTAACGATCTGAAGAAAGAAATTGAGACCCTAAAGAAGGAGAATAAGAGCTTAAAGGAAGAACTAGAGATCTCTGGGAACAGCGATAAAAGCAGAATTGATGAAATGGAAGACTGCATTAGCGACCTCGAAGATGCAAATATTAAAAGAACCAAAAGGGAAAAGGAAATTGAAGCACGAAGGGAAAAGAATGAAAAAAAAATTCAAGATCTATCCGACACCATGAAAAAAGGAAACATAAGAGTAATAGGAATTCCAGAAGGAGAGGAAAGAGACCAAGGAGCAGAGAAACTATTTAAGGAGGTGATAGAAGAAAATTTCCCGAGTATGAAATTTTCTGGCATACAAGAAGCAAGAAGATCTCCAAATCACCACGATCCCAGATGACCCACACCTAGACATATCATAGTTAAACTCACACAAATACAGGACAAGGAAAAAATATTGAAGATGACAAGGGGGAGGAAACAAATAACTTATAAAGGCACACCAATCAGGATGACATCTGACTTCTCTGAAGAAACGCTAAGGGAAAGGAGAGGATGGAGAGACATGTTCAACAAACTCCAAGACCATAAATTCCAACCAGGAATACTTTATCCCAAAAAGCTCTCTTTCCTCTATGAAGAAAGGATAAGGATCTTCCCAGACAAACAGAGTCTCCAGAAATTCGTCACGACTAAACTCCCACTACAAACAATACTACAAGAAGTCCTAAAACCAAAACTGACAAAGGAATGAAAAAGACTAGAATAAGACATGGAATAAAACCACAAAAAGACAAACAAAATGGCCAACATAGATGCCAATGTATCAATATTAACTCTAAATGTAAACGACTCAACTCATCAATAAAAAGGCACAGGGTAGCGAAATGGATCAAAAAACAGAACCCAACCTTCTGCTGTCTACAAGAAACACATTTAGCCACAAAAGATAAACATAGACTGAAAGTAAAAGGCTGGAAAACAATCCTACAAGCAAATGGACCTAAAAAGAAGGCAGGGACAGCTATACTTATATCAGATAAAATAGA